>CM040182.1:65375487-65500487 GCA_022606455.1 Callitettix versicolor | reverse complement strand
GGATATTTGTTACAAATAAATCTGAAAAACAAAAAGAATTCTTACCGTTTGTTAATGGATTTGTGAGAAAATTAGTGGTGTTTTACCGTACCAATTATTTTACAGCGACTGTACTCGTCATTTATCGTAAATGTTTCAATTAGTTTTTCAGTTTTCTTTTCTATCAGCTAATTACAAACGTTTCGTTTCTTTGTGTTTCGAAGGTTAACATAAACTAGTTAAGCTACTTATGTTATTGATGATAAATTTAATGTTCCAAGGTCGTAAATATTCCATTACTTTTTAAAACTGCGCTTTGTTTTTCCCTACAAATGTAAAAAAGATCTTAAATAGCATTTAAGTAACGTAAGTATTTTCAAAATTTTAAATTATTTAGAACTCAAAACTAGGTGATAAACAGAGTGACAGATGTAAAATATATTTTGTAGTGAATGCAGTGGAAGATATTCTAAATTGTCTCAAAAAAATACCAAACTTTGCTAAAAATTGTTTTTAATGAAGCAATATTTATATTATTATTATTATTATATTTTTTTAATTTGACTTTTTCTGTTATTGGTATATGTAGAACAATACATTAATAGTGTGGATCAACTCTTTTTCCTGGAACGTAAGCCCAAGGGTATATCAATGCTGCAGCATCGCTGCGATTCTCACACAGATGTCTGGCAATGACAAAACTAACCCATGTCTTTCATTTTTTTTTTTTTTTGTGTGTGTTTAACGTCCGACTATTATGCGCACTTGGGCTAATGCAGACGATGGGATGATTTATAGCGTATGAAAATGCCAAGCTCTAGCCGGGAATCGAACCCGGGTCCTCGGGGTGAAAGCCCAGTACGCTATCCACTAGGCCACCGAGGCGGCTATAATCATCAGTTTGGCCAAGATTCCTTGATAAAGTTTAGGCCCATAAGAAGTAATCTCGTAGGCAAGGCAACATAGTAATTATGGAGTCAGATACTTGGAGTGCTTTGTTCAATGTATGCTTTATTCAGTTTTTGTTTATACAAATATTATAAATAATAATAAGACGAGGCGGCTCCCATGTCTTTCAACTGGAGCATTTATAGTGACCACGCTGCTTACTGCTTGGTCCTTACCACAAGCCGCCTCGGTGGCCTAGTTGTTAGCGTACTGGGCTTTCACCCCGAAGACCCGGGTTCGATTCCCGGCTAGGGCTTGGCATTTTCATACGCTATAAATCATCCCATCGTCTGCATTAGCCCAAGTGTGCACAATAGTCGGACGTTAAACACCAAAGAAAATAAAATGATCCTTACCACAGCGATGATAACAAATTGGTTTGATTTTTGAGCCCCGTTCAACACTTAGCATCGCCAAACTGTGATTGGTTCTTTCAAGGTCACCTTTACAAATACTGAGCTGCTAAACACATCTATTATTACACACATTTTAATTCATTAATTCTGATAATTCAGTCACTTAAAGTGTACAGTTTTTACAACTAAATACTCCAGAAAATATCTGTTTATTACTTCTAAAAACATCTACGTCAAGGTAAATGTACAAGTTGCTCTTTTAAAGATATTGTATTGGCTATGTTCGATCATGTATTTAACTTCTTCATAACTTTTAGTTAACATATAAAAAAAATAATTAAAGTTGATTGTGATACTTTAAATGTATAAAAAAGTGATCCGGATAATTTTTGTGCTGCTGATAGAATTTGTAATTTTTTTTTTTTTTTTTTGGTGTTTAACGTCCGACTATTGTGCACACTTGGGCTAATGCAGACATTGGGATGATTTATAGCGTATGAAAATGCCAAGCCCTAGCCGGGAATCGAACCCGGATCTTCGGGGTGAAAGCCTAGTACGCTATCAACTAGGCCACCGAGGCGACTATTTGTAAAAGTAACCATGGTTCTTGGTTACATTGTACCGTCTCTTCTTTCGAGTCTGAATCACTATTATATGATGGCAAAAACATTTTTTTCACTTTTATCACACTTGTGCGCTCGCTTTACACTTATTCGGACCGCAGGGGGGCAGACTAGCCAAGTAACACACACTTACACTTACAACACAACACTTATGACTTTAACACTTTACACTCACGCATTTAGGGAGGCGATGATAGCCTCAATGTGCTTTTCGCCTTACAAAAAACCAAATCATGGTTACGTGCACAGCTGCAGGATAAATGCACCAAGGCTGCAGCAATGTTTAAGCTTTTATTAAAATTTTAATAAGCATTCTGGGCTTATGTTATAGCATTATTCTATGTATACACAAGTGGTGTTAAGTATACGATTTAAAAATAATAATAGTACTAATAATTAGATAAAAAATATGAAGTTTTTTTTGTTTTGTGTTTAACGTCCGACTATTGTGCACACTTGGGCTAATGCAGACGATGGGATGATATATAGCGTAACTAGGCCACCGAGGCGGTTATGATGTGATAGAAGCGAATTTAAAAAAAATTGGAATTTCTGATGTGATAGAAGCGAATTTCAAAAAAAATGTTATCTTACCCTTTTTGAAATTCTGATTTGACTATCGTAATCAGCATTAAAATCTGCATATTAGTATTTGAAACTTGCATTACACTGAAAATAAGAAAATGAACCCTGACCATCGTAAAAAATTTCATAATTTCAATGGATCATTAAAATTCAAAACGCTAATTTACGCAGTTTTTAACACTGATTAAGGTGAAATCGGAATTTCAAAAACACTTAGCACAAAAAAGTTAGATTTTTAAAAGATTTGAAATGGCTGCCATTTTGAAACTGTTGAGAAAATATGAAATGAATAGTTAATTTGATTTTGGTAGTTATAGAAAAAAAGTTGTTTTATATTGATTCGTAAAGATCAGCTGATTTCATTGATTTTTTTTAAGGCGAAAAGCACATTGAGGCTATTATCGCCTTTTTTTTTGTTAACGTCCGATTACTATGCACACTTGGGCTAATGCAGACGATGGGATGATTTATAGCGTATGAAAATGCCAAGCCCTCGCCGGGAATCGAACCCGGGTCCTCGGGGTGAAAGCCCAGTACGCTATCCACTAGGCCACCGAGGCGGCTAAGTGTGAAGTTGGAGCAGCGGCATCTGATTCCCTTTGTTAGTTCTCAAAGCAATAAGCATTCAGCTCTGCCACTAGATAAGTCAAGTACCATACAGTGCTAATTGGAAGAAGTATGTTGTATAGTCTCTATTAATCTACTTTGTGTAGTTCCAGTATATTCTTCATGGATTATTTCATGCTTTCTTTCAAAAAGTTCACTTTAGCCTTTTTGCATGCTGAATTCATTGATAATATTATCTGTGGTGATGACAGCGTTATCAGTCAGAGATGACAGTCTTATCTGCCCTTTTGTAGTATGTAGTATGGATATATGGTATACTGTATGTTCATTGTACTTTCTAACTAGTAACTGCAGACATGGGAGTTAAAATTTGTTTTGGCCTGTAGGGGTAAGTTTCAATAACGTATTTTGCATGTTAAAAACATTTAAATAGAAAATTAAATAACATTAACTCAAAAAATGTTTCGTGGAGTATTTGTACAATAATGAAATTTAACTGCTCATATTATTTTTGTCAATTCATTCGTATTCATAATCATTTTCACATTTTTTTGTGTAGATAAATAACACTTTCTCTTGTGAATTTGAAAATCTTCAGTTTAAAAGTAAATAGAACCTGACTACAAACATTCATTTCAACTAAAATAGGGGTTTCAATTCACATTTAAATAGACTTCGGAATAGTCATGTTTTAATTCTATCTTGTCTTTATTTGCCTAATGTTTTCCATGCTTTGTTCTCTAACAAAGAAAATCATTTTCAAGAATTACAATTTCAAGTTTTTAAGCATAAATTGAACGTTTCCTTGGGTTTATAAAGACCTTTATTGTAGTCGGTAAGGTATTTTTTACAAATATTCTTTTTTTACTGGAATAACGTTATTTTCAAAATTTCCATAAATTCATCAGGTTATTCAAAAAAGATTCAATCCATTTGTGTTAAAAGTTATGACATGTTTTGCACTAGGAACTTAATCCTATCTTTGACAGATAAGCCTTAAAGCAATTTCAAAATAAACTGACTGAAGTTTCTAAACTAAATAGGATATAAGTAGACTTAGGGAATTGAAAGTTAACATAAAACTCAACTGTGTTGACCTTCTGGTAGTAATGTAACCGTAACAAGTATTGTAATTGTTTCCAGAATTTAGATTTAAAACAAACAAATTAGAAGTCAGCTACTGTAAGATACTTTAAAGATACTATAAATACTTTAAATAAGTACAAAGAAAACTGAATTAAAACTGACAAGTAGTTTTAAATATATTTAAGTTATTTTGTAGTGTTAGCGAATAGTGAAATAAGAGAGGATAATTTTTTTTTTGACTAACTTTAAGTGAGCGATCAAAAATAAATTTTAATAAAAATTACCACAATTAAACTGATGGCCCATTGTAAGAAATACATAGTGTTTCAAAAAGCAGTGTTCAATAGTTTTTGTTCCATTAGACTGTTTGCTAGCCTTCCATTCTGTCCAGTCTAGATTTAAAATTTTTGTTTAATTTTCAAAATTTGACATTTTAATCAGTTCATAATTATAAAAATAATAAAGTCAATGCTTTCTGAAAGAAATCCAGACACAGAACTTAACAGTAGGCATCTGAATGCTGAAAACTTTGTCACTAGGAATTGCATCAATTTGAAAAGAGAACAATAGTTTTCTGGACATACACATTGAAAATGTAGTTTAAAAAAGGAAAAAATCCGAGTGAAGTTTACTGTGTGTGTGTGTGTGTGTGTGTGTGTGTGTGTGTGTGTGTGTGTGTGTGTGTGTGTGTGTGTGTGTGTGTGTGTGTGTGTGTGTGTGTGTGTGTGTGTGTGTGTGTGTGTGTGTGTGTGTGTGTGTGTGTGTGTGTGTGTGTGTGTGTGTGTGTGTGTGTGTGTGTGTGTGTGTGTGTGTGTGTGTGTGTGTTCGTGTGTGTGTGTTTGTTCGTGTGTGTGTGTGTGTGTGTGTGTGTGCGCGCGCGCGTGCGTGCGTGTGTGTATGTGTGCACTGTGTGTGTGTATGTGTGTGTGTGTGTGTGTGTGTGTGTGTGTGTGTGTGTGTGTGTGTGTGTGTGTGTGTGTGTGTGTGTGTGTGTGTGTGTGTGTGTGTGTGTGTGTGTGTGTGTGTTCGTGTTGTGTGTGTGCGCGCGCGCGTTCGCGTGCGTGTGCGTGTGCATGTGATACTTCTCGAAAGATCTAACACAATCTGGGATAAATAGTAAAGTTAATTCATTAATTTTAATATTGGCTGAAATTATTTAATCTTATATGGTAAGTAAATTTAAAATTCACACCAGTGTTTAGTTATGTAAGTTATAATGAAATAAAGGCCTAAATTGTAATATTATATTTGGATTTGATCCTTAAAATTTAAATATTTATTTAAAAAATTAGGTTTGTAATTCAATTTACTTAGATAATTCTGCTTGTATAATTTGGTTAATTTAATTTTAATTACAAATTAGTATATTTTAATTTTGTGGTTTCTGGCTGGCATGTATAGGAATATTGTTCAATCTCCGGGTGCCTGAAATTCTTTCAGGCCATTTGTGATTTTTTCGAAAATTATTAGATAAGGCGTATTAAGTAAGTTCCATGTGTTATACAGATTTATTCAAACTAACTCTTAGTATGTTGTGTAAATTCCAGTTTTTTTATTACAAAATGAATATTATGTTAAATGCACACCATCTCAAAAAATTTGATAATATGTCGTTATGAACAGATTTTTATGTTTCAAGAGCCATAGTTGCAAAATTAATCATAATGGTATTATTTGTTTTATATCAAAAACTGATATTCTGATTTGGTTCAGATTGTAAAAATGTTTGTGAATCTTACCCTTAAAGTGTTTTGAAATTAAGTTTATTGCCCCACATTTAACGTTTGTTGCCATAAGAAAAAGCCAAGAATAGAAATGTTCACAAATATTGTCGTAACAGTTTTGAATAAAATTTTCACAGTTCATTTAATAAAATTTTTGTTTGTATTTTTCTTTAAAAAATCATTCTTTTTGTCCTCTTTAAAAACGCTATTAATTTGAATTGTCACTTATCCTGATGCTATTTTGTTCCAAGCAGTAGTCTTTCGTGTTTATGAAATTTATGACCGTATTTGGTGTAAATTCTTGTATATACAAAAGTTTAGGTGTTTGTTGAGTCTTGAAGAAATTGTTTCTTTTACAGCAGGCTGTTTGGCAATAAGCCAACAAAGATTGCCAATTTAACTAGGGGATCCAGATCCATAGTAGGCATAGACTTAAAGCTACTGGAGCGTGAAGTGTATAGACAGACTTCTGTTATGGTTTGTCACTTGTGATAGTGTTGAGTGTAGTGTGCTCCATTTAATAATATTTTATTTTAAAAATATATATATATTTACTCCGAACTTTTCTACAAGTATTCTGGAATTTAGGAAAACACATGTACTTGCTCCCAGAAGTTTTTCAGATACTGTTGATTTCGTAAGTAATCTTCATTTATACATAGGCATAGTAACATCAGCAGAGGTAGTATATTGTGTGGTATGATATTTCATCACAATGTCAATTAGTAATTTTTTAAATTATTTTAATTTCAGAGATGAATTAAATATATTTTTTTTTAGAACAAAATATTAAATTTTTTTCTGGATGAACACAAAGATCAGTTTATTGGTTAATTTTAGAAAATATAGATTTTGATCATTTTATTATTGTGCTTAAGTATCGATATGAGAAATAATCTTGAATAAGTAAGGGTGATGTATGTTTATGTGTTTATTGTCAACTTGCTGGGGTTTTTTCTCTTCTTTCTTTTGATATTATTCTTTCTTTTTAATTATGAAACATTATGAAAGAAATTTAAAAAAATGTCAGTATAAAGCAATAGTAAAAATAATAACCAAAACAATTTAGATAGAATTAAAGAATAATTTTATCTCTTATATAAAAGGCAATGTCCTGACTGACTGACTGATCAACGTACAGGCCCAAACTATAAAATCTAGAGACTTGAAATTTTGAGGATACCTTCGTTTTAATATGTAAGCGCGTACTAAGAAAGGATTTTGCAAAATTTTGATTTTTGACGTCATTAAACTACTTACCCAGTACAAATTTAATAAACAACGTACAGCCGATACTATTATAGCTAGAGACTTGGAATTTTCAAGGTATTTTCTTACAACAATATTAAGGTGCATTAAGAAAGGATTTTGCAAAAATTTGATTCTGACGCCATTAAACTGCTTACCCAGTTCAAATTTAATAAACAACGTACAGCCAATACTATTATAGCTAGAGACTTGAAATTTTCAAGGTATTTTCTTACAACAATATTAAGGTGCATTAAGAAAGGATTTTGCAAAAATTTGATTCTGACGCCATTAAACTGCTTACCCAGTTCAAATTTAATAAACAACGTACAGCCAATACTATTGTAGCTAGAGACTTGGAATTTTCAAGGTATTTTCTTACAACAATATTAAGGTGCATTAAGAAAGGATTTTGCAAAAATTTGATTCTGACGCCATTAAACTGCTTACCCAGTACAAATTTAATAAACAACGTACAGCCAATACTATTATAGCTAGAGACTTGGAATTTTCAAGGTATTTTCTTACAACAATATTAAGGTGCATTAAGAAAGGATTTTGCAAAAATTTGATTCTGACGCCATTAAACTGCTTACCCAGTTCAAATTTAATAAACAACGTACAGCCAATACTATTATAGCTAGAGACTTGAAATTTTCACGGTATCTTCTTACAGCAATGTCAAGGTGCATTAAGGAAGGATTTTTTGCAAAAATTTGATTTTGACGCCATTAAACTACTTACAAAGTCCAAATTTAATAAACAACGTACAGCCAATACTATTATAGCTAGAGACTTGAAATTTTCAGGGTACCTTCTTACAACAATGTCAAGGTACACTAAGAAAGGACTTTGCAAAAATTTGATTTTTACGCCATTAAACTACTTACCCAGTCCAACTTTAATAATCAAAGTATAGCCGAGACTATAATAGCTAAACATTTGAAATTTTTAGGGTTACCACCACATGTAGCGGTGCACTGAAAAACGATTTTTCAGTATTCACCCCCTAAAGAGATAAAAATGACGTACAACAATTTTTATTGGAAGAATATGTTTTTCGTCTGACCTTCTTAAAACGTAACACTCTTAAATATAAGTAATGAAATATATTTTTCACCATTTCCCAAAATTCATCCCGTAAAAAGACTGAAAGGTGGTAGAAAATGTGAAAGGGGTATACAATTTTGCATTGAAAAAATATTTGTTTTGGATCGTATATTCTAGAAATATGCTATGAAACACAAATAATGAAACACATATTTCAACATTTTTCCGAATTCATCCCCTAAAAGAATAAAAATGTAAAAAATAGGTTTAGTTGGAGAAAAGAGTGTTTTCATTGGAGAAAAATATTTTTTATCGGCTTTTCTTAAAAGTAAACAAAATATTCTAAAACACAAATTATAATGCAAATAATTCAGCATCCTCCCCCACCGAATTCATCCCCTAAAAGGACAAAATTATAAAAGAGGTATAAATGTTTGTATTGGAGAAAAATTTTTGTATCAGATTTTCTTAAATTCGAATGGAACACGTTTAAGAAAATAAAACAACATATTCAGGTTATAATATTTTTCATATTCAATGTAAAATAATCACGAGTTTAGATGATCACGCTTTTTATTAATATATTTTTTATGTTTCTAAATTATTACATTACTGAAACAGTTTAAGTTTCATGGGCGAAGCCGCGACGGGTAATGCTAGTTAACTTATATTACAGCACATGCTTGTAGATATGTGTTTTGTATTTAATTTAAGGAATATAGGATAGAAGATTGTTTTATATTTTTTGCAAACAATAATAGATCTTTTATCAGTTAAAAGAATATTATACTGGCATTGTTAAATTTTAAAAATAACAGAAGCTAACTGAAATGTGAGAAGTTGTGAGGTTTAAGTAGCCTAATAACCAATAAATACGTAGAAAGCAAACAACTATGAAGAAATTGTTACTGTTATTCAAAATATAAATAATCAATGATGCAACAATGAAGCAATGTTCATGGCTGGTAAATTTCAGTCAAGGTAAGACACTAACTTTAATAATATGTCAAACTACAAGATAAGATACTTATGAAGTGCCAGTGGATCATCATGATAATAGCAGTAATATAAAACTAATGGAAGTGTCATAAAGTGTACAGTATCTATGCTAGGAAATTCGTATTAATAGTGGCACAATCTGTCCATGAGATCTTAATGTTATAAGCTTAATGCTTTGTTGCTAACGTTGTATTGTTTTGTTGGTGATTTTGTTTTTGTATAACATTACTAAATATTATCTCTGAAGTACAGACATTACCTAGGTGTTAAAAGTTCTTTTTACTGATCATAGGTTAGTGTAGACTTGAAGAGAAAATTTTTAATTAAAAATTCAGGCATTATTTTTAGTTCTGGAAGGACTTTTCAACTCACAATGAGATTTTGTGTTTGTTAAATTATTTCTTTTACGTTCATTCTCTTGTTGAGTATGGTTCATTATTATGGCTTTCTTATACTAAGACGGGCAAAAATAATATTGAAAATAAGATAGTTTTTTTAAAACAAATACATAAATAGTTAACTAAATATAATTTATTATTATGGTTTATGAAAAGTATATGTGTTGGATACTTTTTCTTTGGCAGAGGCCTCCATTTTGGCAATCACTGATTTGGCTAAATTGATTACAAATACATAAATAGCTAACTAAATATAATTTATTATTATGGTTTATGAAAAGTATATGTGTTGGATACTTTTTCTTTGGCAGAGGCCTCCATTTTGGCAATCACTGATTTGGCTAAATTGATTACAAATACATAAATAGTTAACTAAATATAATTTATTATTATGGTTTATGAAAAGTATATGTGTTGGATACTTTTTCTTTGGCAGAGGTCTTCATTTTGGCAATCACTGATTTGGCTAAATTGATTACAAATACATAAATAGTTAACTAAATATAATTTATTATTATGGTTTATGAAAAGTATATGTGTTGGATACTTTTCTTTGGCAGAGAGTCTCCATTTTGGCAATCACTGATTTGGCTAAATTGATTACAAATACATAAATAGCTAACTAAATATAATTTATTATTATGGTTTATGAAAAGTATATGTGTTGGATACTTTTTCTTTGGCAGAGGTCTCCATTTTGGCAATCACTGATTTGGCTAAATTGATTACAAATACATAAATAGTTAACTAAATATAATTTATTATTATGGTTTATGAAAAGTATATGTGTTGGATACTTTTTCTTTGGCAGAGGTCTCCATTTTGGCAATCGCTGATTTGGCTAAATTGATTACAAATACATAAATAGTTAACTAAATATAATTTATTATTATGGTTTATGAAAAGTATATGTGTTGGATACTTTTTCTTTGGCAGAGGCCTCCATTTTGGCAATCGCTGATTTGGCTAAATTGATTACAAATACATAAATAGTTAACTAAATATAATTTATTATTATGGTTTATGAAAAGTATATGTGTTGGATACTTTTTCTTTGGCAGAGGTCTTCATTTTGGCAATCGCTGATTTGGCTAAATTGATTACAAATACATAAATAGTTAACTAAATATAATTTATTATTATGGTTTATTAAAAGTATATGTGTTGGATACTTTTTCTTTGGCAGAGGTCTTCATTTTGGCAATCACTGATTTGGCTAAATTGATTACAAATACATAAATAGTTAACTAAATATAATTTATTATTATGGTTTATGAAAAGTATATGTGTTGGATACTTTTTCTTTGGCAGAGGTCTCCATTTTGGCAATCACTGATTTGGCTAAATTGATTACCTATAGGATCCTGTTAATTAATGTTTAGCGAATTTCTGTCAGCGAAGGTTTGTAGCGTGGAAAGTTTCAATGTTCCTGCAGTTCTATCCATTTTCACAGTACTATTTTTATGTTTATGTACTTAGGTTGATGAAATATTGAAAAAATTATTGTCAAAAGTATCTTTTTTTTACTGTACATATCTTGAGTTCGTGGAATTGTTAACGCCCCTTGGTATATTAGGAATGATGACATCCACAGAGATTTAAAGATGAACACAGTAAATGAGGAAATTAAAATTACAGCAATTAAGCATTTAAAGAAGCTTATTAATCATGAAAATCCAGCAGTGCTCCAGATCTCAAGTACCAACAGGGTAATAAGGAGACAAGAGAACCAAGCCTGTAGATTTAGTGCAGTGATGATACTTTGTTTCCCGCAGTGGATATCTGGTGGACTTAAATCAGTGGACTAAATTCCGCCTAATAGTTAACTGTTATTAGATTTAAGCTGCTAGATAAGTTTTATTACTTAGTTGTAGCGTAATAAAAAAAAAATAATTAAAAAAATCTTGAGTAAATTGGAAAAAAATTCGATCGCATCCACAAAATGGAAAATTAAATAGTCAACAATAACGGGTATACTTTACATTAAGGGAGGATACTAATTGAATTGGGCAAGAAACATATATAAAATGAAAAAGTTGAAAAAATGTAATTCAAAATGAGCAGTGAATAGAAATAACACTATTAAGAGCAGAATGCACAAGTTATTCCAGATAAAAAAAAAATACAACAAAAGTAAAGTTTATGTTGATGACCAAACTGGAAGGAAAAGGGAAACGTGTCGAAAAATGTGTGACAATGCTACGACTGGCAGCAAGATGTACTACTCACAGTAAAAAATATTATTTGTCCTAGCAATAATATATTTAATTATAAAATCCCCAAGGGTTGTCTGTTCTATTTGCCTCTCGTACATAGGATAATAACTCTTAACAGTTGCCTAGTTGATAGCGTACGGGGCTTTCACCCCGAGGACCTGGGTTCGTTTCCCGGCCAGGGCTTGGCATTTTCATACGCTATAAATCATCCCATCGTCTGTATTAGCCCAAGTGTGCACAATAGTCGGACGTTAAAAAAAAACCGTATTTTTTGGTTTAGCAGTTTCAGTATACTGAATTCTGCGTAGGCTCACAACCTGTTTTCCGATGATTATACTCTGTGTCTCACTTTCACACAAATTATCAATTTTTTCATTGCCTATTGCTGCTGGTGTTATGTAATAAATAATAAATAAAATAAATTAAGTAAAGGTAGTGTTTTTCAGTGAGAGATATATAACAATCATATTAGTAAAATTTGCTTCGTTTGACATAAGCATCAGGTTCAATTTGTTTCAAGTTAGTTTCAGTATAAGTTGAATTTCTTAATTTTACTTTCATGAAATCAAACTGTCTTTTTAATAAAACCTGTTGGAGAAATCAGTATTAGTCTGTTGAACATGTTTTTTTACTACTACTTAGTACAAAAAAAAGGAAAGTAGGGGAAATTGTGTAACAATGACCCTGGTCAAAATTAGAATGTAATATTGAAGGCTATAAACAGATCTCAAAAAAACAATTACTTTATTAATATATATATATATTTATTTATTTATTATTATTATTTGCGTATAGACCCTGTTGGATCACGCAAAGCACTCCGACTCTTGTCTTGTTCCTTCTAACCCTCCACACCTCCCTCATCCTGTCCCCATGGATCCTCTTCCGCTCCTTCGTCCATTTTACCCCTGCTCTCTTTGGGATTTCATTCTCTGGGACCTTCCAACCGAGCATCTTACTCCTGTATGCGTCCCTGTCTTCAACGTCTGTTGAGTCTATTTCTGCGTCATGCGGGTCTATTCTGACTTGTGCGATCCACGACGTTGTTGATTTGACTCCTTGTATATACTTAAGGATTCTGTTGGTAAGTCTCGTTGTTGGGAGTCTACTGATGTGTCCGTAGAACCGAAGCCTCCTTCTTCTGATATCTGCTGCCAGGTTCGATATCTTCTCTGTGGTCTTACAGGAGTGCAACCTGTATCCCTCTTCTGTTAATCTCGGGCCAAGGATCTTCCTCAAGATTTTGCGTTCTTCCTTCAAAATATCCTCCATGGTACCTTTTGTGTGGAGTGCTAGCGTCTCGCTTGCATATAATACCTCCGGTTTTATGACTGTGTTGTAGTGTCTGATTTTTGTGTGCGTCGATATACATCTCTTATTGTAGATATCACGCGTTATACCAAGAGCCCTTTTAATTCTCAGTAGCCGAACCCTTTGCGCAGCCTTCTCGCCACCTGTGGGTTCAAGAATGTCTCCCAGATATTTGAAGTGCTTGACTCTGTTTATCTTACCATATTTTGTGTTTAGTTTTTGAATATTTAATTTTGAACAGAAGAATTCGGTTTTTTTAAATGAGATCTATAGCTCGACCCTCTCTGCACATTCCTTTAGGACTTCTATCTGTTTAATCGCTGTTGTTTCATTATCTGTGAGTATGGCTAGGTCATCTGCAAAAGTTAGGCACGCGATTTCTGTGTTGTCCTTAGGTCTTCCAAGTCGAACTGGTTTCCAGTGCCCTTCAATTTTTAATTCTTTCTCCCATTCCCTGATAACTTAGTCCAACACCAGATTGAAAAGGAGAGGCGAGAGTCCATATCCTTGGCGATGGACTCCTTGGCCATGTATATATATATTATTATATATATATATATATATATATATATATATATATATTAATATATATTTCAATTATGGCTTTGGCGAAAAGCACATGAAGTAAATATTTACTTAAAAAAATTGTAAGTAGTTGTATTTTTTAACGTTTCTAAATGTGAAAGCCAAGGCTGTCAGTTCAACACTGCAAGCTTCTGCTGGTACATGTACGTAGAGCATACTCGTTCTATGGTGCAACTAATATATGTACTAAGTTTATGAGACTGCCATTGTAGTTCAGTCGCATAGAAAATGACGTGCGTGAGAATTTCATGCACATGTAAGAGAATTTACCACCAGCTCCCTCTAAAAGTCCTGTGACAGATGTCTGCCAATCGACTGTTTACTTTTTATTTTATTGCTTCACTTGTATCTTCTCATTGTTAGCATTACGTAGTACAACATAAGTCACGGGTTTAAATGACTTATGTATGCCAGTTCTATTGCTCTGTTCACTTACATATTTTATCTTATACCGGGAAATGATATTTTTTTTAGCAATATCATATTACATAAGAGTATTATCTTATATTAACATAATATTAATTTGTTAAAAGTTTGTTTACTGAATAAAAGTTCTCTATGAAGTTTGTTATATTTTAACAGATTCAATGTTTGCTGTAATAAGTAGAAATCCAATCAAGAACAAAGACAAATAAGCTAATGTGACATTTTGTCAGTTTGGCAGCTGATACACGATATACTGCTAGTCGCTATTCAGCAATTATGAAGGACAGCAAACGGAAGTTGTGGTGAGAGAGTGCGGACCTCTCACTCGCACATTTTTTCTTGTGTTCCATTTTTCTGTCTATCACTGGTGTTCTACACATGCAACCTATGGTCATAAACAGATTGATGCCACAGAAAATTAATTAGCCTGTACACATGGAAATATTTTTTTTCTAAATTCCAGGTTAGATATTTATGCTGTTTATTTTTTTTTATTATATAACGCTTGAGTCATTTAAAAACACACAGGTCGTGGGTTCGTCACATTAAGAAAGAACGCACAAGAGTTAAGAATATTATGACCTTGCAGTCAGTTATAATAAGATAATTTCAGCCATCAGTTTAAAATATATTTTTTCTCTGTAAAACTATATCAATGATCCATTTATTTTCTAAGTCCTCTGTTCCTTTCATTTATTTCTTAATAAGCATCTATAATTTTTACAACTGTAAAAACAAGATCTATGTAGAATTGTTTTTAAAGAATAAATGTTACATTCTGTTACAAAATTTTAATTTAAAAACAGCTCTTATTACACAAGGAATTATGTTTGTGTAAACACAGTTGTTGTACTGTCGTGGCACATGTTATAGAACTACAGAACGGTCTATTGCTTGGTCTCTCTCTCTCTCTCTCTCTCTCTCTCTCTCTCTCCCTCTCAATCTTCCCTCCCCTCCCCTCCCCCTCTCTCTCTCTCTCTCTCTCTCTCTCTCTCTCTCTCTCTCTCTCTCTCTCTCTATATATATATATATATATATATATATATAAATATAATATATATATAAATATATAAATAAATAAATAATATATATATATATATATATATATATATATATATATATATATTGGTAATAGATCTTATTATGTTGTAAAATGACAGATTTTCAATAAAGAAAAATTTTATAAAATTATGGAGAACAAAATAAATACCTTTTTAAAAATGTACTTAAAGTTAAAATTCAACCAACATTTTAATTTTTCTATTAAATTACTGGTTTTGACAACTGAACAACTGACATGTACTTCTTTGCTTTAATTTTGAAAATTTTAATTGTATTGTGAATGTGTTATGACTCACATTGTAATACTTGTTTTGTTAAATTAGTACTACTGATGATGACAATATGAATTTGTCAAAACCAGTAATGTAATTGAAAAATTAAGCAGAGTTTTGTTTAAAAGGACTAAAAGGTAATTCTACTTTAAAGTTAAAATTTTATCTTTTTGCTTACAATCTTTTAAATTTGTCAAGGAATATTTTTAAAAAATGTCTATATAATAACAGAAACACCGTTAATGTAGGTATAAAAATTAACAAAAGTATAACCTCTCAAAGCAGCAAGTAAGTTAGAAGTAAACTATTCCATGATTTTGTACAGATATATAATTTACTTTCGAAAAAAATATTTATTACATTAAGATTTTATTGAGAAAATAACACACCTTAATCTGGCATAGCTTATATTTCCGCACTGTAAACTGTTTTAAAATAATAACATCTTAAACTCAGATGCATCCTTTCTTGGTCCAAACTATAATCATACAATTAAAAAAAGAAATATTTATATTCAAGCAGAGTATGAAAATCAACAATGGAAAAGTAGAATTGATGTAATTAGTTTTGGATTCTAACGTTAATAATTTAAGAAATAAGAAAATTCAACAAATTTTACGATATATAATTTTTTCTGGTTTTTTCCAAATTGATTTATTGTTTAGTACAAATCTTAAATTAATTAATTATCGATCAATAAATCTATAAATATAAATTTAATAGAACTTGAGTGTTATTCACCAACAGAAGTGGAATTTTTCTGGGTTGTATAACCCGTCAATAAATCCTTCGTGTGATTGTTTTTGATTATGAAAACAGATAATAGGTTTTCTGTTATTTAACTACGTACATGAATCTTTTAATGTGATGTTATTGTGATTAAGCTTTTTTAAAGAATCGTGCAAATAGAACTAGGAAGTAGCCAATAATTAGAGTTGTTTTTGTTGAGAGCTTGGCATATGGAGGAATAACATAGTGGTAAGCATGAAGCACGACCGGCTTGTTGCGATGGGCAAAGCTGAGACTCTACTTTCTGCTTGTAGCAATATAGCAGCAATTTGTTTTCTAACTAATCGGTAGTTTTTCTATTGGCTAAGAATGATAGCCATGGGTTGTATTACTGTAGCAAATTGTTTTTTGTAGTAGGTGTATATTTATTTTGTGAAGTCATTGCATGCGTGTGCGCGCGCGCGCGTGTGTGTGTGTGCGCGCGTGTTTGTGTGTCTGTGCGCGCGCGTGTGTTTGCGTGCGTGCGTGAGTGCATGTGTGTGTGTGTGTGTGTGTGTGTGTGTGTGTGTGTGTGTGTGTGTGTGTGTGTGTGTGTGCGTGCGTGTGCGTGCGCGCGCGCGCGTGTGTGTATGTGTGTGCGCGCGCGTGTGCATGTGTGTGTATGTGTGCGTGTGCGTGTTTGTGTGTGTGCGTGCGTGCGTGCATGTCCGTGTGTGTGTATGTGTGCGTGTGCGCGCGGGTGCGTGCGTGTGTGTGTGTGTGTGCGCGCGTGCATGTGTGCGTGTGTGTATGCGCGCGCGCGTGCGTGTGTGCATGTGTGTGCGTGCGCGCGTGTGTGTCCATGTGCGTGCGTGCGTGTGTGTGTTTGTGCGCGCGCGCGTGCGTGTGTGCGTGCGCGTGTGTGTATGTGTGTGCGCGCGTGCGCGCGAGCGTGTGTGCGTGTGTGTGCATGTGTGTGTGTGTGTGCGCGCGCGCGCGTGTGTGTCTATAATGTATTTAAGTTTTTGTTCCATTATATATGATTGAAAACTATATTTAACATTTATTAACATTATTAAAATATGTATTTATAAAAATAGTAAAACTCATCTTCTAGTTACAGAAGTTTTCAAATGTTGTATGACATATACAAAGTTATGAGTGTTGGCTCTGTTGACAGTGAGGTACTGGGTTGCAGTTTTCTTCTATAGAAATTTCTCTTATTCTGCCTTTGTGATACAGCCATTAAGGATGTGCTGTGGAAGGTGGTTGAGGTTTGTTTGTTTTCTTCGTGATCGTTCTTCGTCAATCAGTGTTTGTGCCATGTTTAAATCAAGATATATATATATATATATATATATATATATATATATATATATATATATATATATTCTTTTCCAGCAGCAGAGCACTTAAAGGCTAATTAGTTTTGCAAGAAAGGTTGTGCTTCACAATTAACCTTAGGTTAGTCTGTTGGGCATTAGATTGAAATCAGTAATGTTTCATTATCTAAGATAAGCTAGGGTCAGTAGAGAAAGCCATCACAATTCAACTTATTACGCAGCTATGCAGGTTTGATCAGCTTTTATTATCAACAGGGATTGGGGTCCATTTATAGGCCTGACATTTATTTCTGCATTTCAAAAAAATATTCATAAAAATTGTATCTTCCTACTTAGTCATTACTCTATAAAGAGAAAGTATTACAGTTTTCTAAAAATTTGACATGCCAATTTCAACGGATCTTCGTAGAAGCAAACAAATTGACTTTTACATAGATTTAAGCATGTATTTCACCATCCCAAAGTAAAAGCTTTTCCAATTTTGGTTAAAACTTTACGATTGGAATTTCTACATCGTCCCATGAGGTGGTTTTAAAAAATTAGTTGCCGTTAAAAAAATTACCAAAACGACCAAAACAAATTACCAAAAAAAACTTAAATTTTGTTTAAAATGAGTTTAACGGTCTCGGTTAAAATTTTATGAAATTTCACCCTAAGGGCCTAAATAATGTATGTGTATTACATTATTTATTATTATTATAATTAATCATTATTATTATTACATTATTATAATTGGTCTTGATCCAAAAAAATTGATCTTGAAGTTATTGTAAAGAAAATATGTCAAAAAATAAAAATAACAGTAGTGAATATTTAAGAAACTTTTTTCTAAAACTGGTTTCACACATTTTGCTTGTATTTTGATCGTACATGAATTTCATAATAAATAAAAACAAATGTACAATATTTGAAGCAAATGCAAATTAAAGTTTACAAAGATAACATAAAATTAACCTGACTGCTTCAGAAATGTTTTTACAGTTTGTCCCTGTTTGGGATAAATGTAAATTTTAATTATGTTATAAATAGTAAAGGTCAAGTTACTAGGTTGTACCACATTATAAGTATGAGTTGGGATTGTTATTCAAATTTGAAAATGTTGGCGTCAGGGTTGTTGGTTTGTCATGGAGGTTCTGCACCAGGTATCGAATATTCTGTCCCTCTGATAATTCAGTCTAAATTTGGTAATTTAAAAACAAATATTTTTAATGAAATCAATTTAATTATTTCACTTTTACTACGGAACGGTACAGACTGTAAGAATATTTTAATCCATCTTTAAAAATTATGATGGTAAACTAAACTTACTTAAAAACTGTGTTGTAGCTGTTATTTGAATTTAAGTTGACAAAGTTAATTAAATTAATTAACTAGTTTGAGTTAAAAAAAACTTGAGTTAAATTATCTAATGCAATGATTCCCAAACATCTTTGCCTTGACCCACTTCAGCCTAAACATTTTCCCCACGTCCCATCATAAAAACGTGCAAACGAACACACACACACACACACACAGACATGCACACACACACACACACACACACACACACACACACACACACACACACACACACACAGACATGCACACAGACATTCACACACACACACACACACACACACACACACACACACACACACACACACACACACACACACACACACACACACACACACACACACACACACACACACACACACACACACACACACACACACACACACACACACACACACACACACACACACACACACACACACACACACACACACACACACACACACACACACACACACACACACACACACACACACACACACACACACACACACACACACACACACATGCACACACACACACACACACACACACACACACACACACACACACACACACACACACACACACACACACACACACACACATAGTCTCACACACACAGACACACACACACACACACACACACACACACACACACACATGTACACACACACACACACACACACACACACACACACACACACACACACACACACACAGACAGACATGCACACATGCACAGACACACACACACACACACGCACGCACACAGACATGCACACATGCACAGACACACACACACACACGCACACAGACATGCACACACACACACACACACACACACACACACACACACACACACACACACATACACACACACACACACACACACACACACACACACACACACACACACACACACACACACACACACACACACACACAATTTTATATTATACAAATCAGGACCACAAAAAATATAAAAACTTCATATATTGATTGTATTTGTGCCTAATAATTACACTTCATTAGAAGAAGAGAGAAAATAGTGTAAAAGTGAGTTAAAAATTTTTTAATTTTAAAAAATATATCGTTTATTTTATACCTTATATCTTTTTTTATGATGAAGTGTAATTATTATACTTTAAATGAGAAGAGCTTTTTATATAATTTTATTTTTCAAACTCATTTGTCCTAGCTAGATGAATGTTGTTCCAATAGTAACGTGAACCTATCACGGTTGCATTGTCTTATCACCCTGTTCATGTTATTTTAAACATATCTGTTCTGTATATAACTTTACAGTTGGCTGTGAAATAGTTTTTGTGGAATTATAGAACACGTTTCTTGAGATAAGTTCAAATTTCTATTTTTTTTCAGTTTAGAGAACTTTTAAAAAATTATGAGCGTCCACCCACTTGCAACCCACCTGAATCGCTCCCACGACCCATAGTTTGGGCACCGCAAATATAATAACCTGAAAAATAAAGCAGGCCATATTTAATAATATACTGTAATTACTACACAGTATTAGTGAGTAAACACCTGTATTTAGTTAATTAAAATTAAATGGCAAACATTCCAGCTATGAATAACCAATTACAATACAATTTAACAATTAAAGAATGCCACTAAATTATCTATTCTTCTATTTCATCTCACTTCAATAAATTGTGGAATTTTTCCAGTTGACCAATGCTATAATGCATTCTCTAAAGGATAAACTTCTGTGAATAAGTAGTGTCATGAAGACAAAAAGTGAAGTGAATTAGTGAAAGAAGAAATGAGTAGTGATTGCCCTAACTGTGAGGGGCCGAACTCTTGGAGTTGGTGGAGGGATTGGTGGCGTTTGAAGAAATGGAGATCCAATGAGAAACCTGTCCTCTACTGTGACCAATGCGTATGTCTTGTTTTCCCATTAAGCTAGTTTCTTATATTTATCCATTAGAACATATATGTTTTCCTGCAAACAATAGAATTTAAAAGTATCATAAATGTGTTTTTCTTAATTTACATTTAACAAATCTGTTTAAATTCTATTTAGTTTTATTAGATATGTGTTCGTTAATACTTCAATTCTTGTAGGTTTTTTAGGTTTATTATTATTATTTCCTTGTACTTGCAATTCATAATCGATTAATAGAATTGTGGTTATTTAACCTAAAAACACCTTGGATATTTGTAATATATTTGCTGGAATTGAAGGATGGTAACAAATTAATAGTTGTACTGTGATTAAAAATACACGTAGTTATTTGAAATGTAGAGTTACAATCGAAAAGCTAAGTTTATTTTAAATTCCGTTCTTTATGTACAATTTATAGATAAAACATATGCAGTACAATGTGAAGACATTTCTGTGGGTCAAACATTCGAGTAAGTTCACTTTACATTAATGCCCTTCACTTTTCTGTAAACAGTTGCTAAGAAGCTTAGATATTTCCAATCGATTTAATGTATACTATCTATATTTATTTATATTCTTCATTTTTACAAAATTTTGTGTAAGTAAAATAAAAATCATATAAATAATTACAAAGCATTTTTTAGTTTCAAGTATTTTTTTACTTGAATATTTTCCAGACTTCTAGTCTGTGTTGTTATTGAGTCTATTGTGATGTTGTGGAGGCTGTCACAGTTACCATACCATACTACCTGATTTACTATTCTTATTGACCTTTTTCTGATTGACTAGACTCATTACAATTACTTAATCTGATTGACTATTCTTTGCCATGGGTTTGTGACTAGACTCATTACAATTACTTTATCTGATTTACTATTCTTTGCCATGAATTTGTGAATAGACTCATTACAATTACTTAATCAGATTTACTATGCTTTGCTTTGGGTTTGTGACTAGACTCATTACAATTACTTAATCAGATTTACTATTCTTTGCTATGGGTTTGTGACTAGTCTCATTACAATTACTTAATCTGATTTACTATTCTTTGCTATGGGTTTGTGACTAGTCTCATTACAATTACTTAATCAGATTTACTATTCTTTGCTATGGGTTTGTGACTAGACTCATTACAATTACTTAATCAGATTTACTATTCTTTGCTATGGGTTTGTGATTAGACTCATTACAATTACTTAATCTGATTTACTATTCTTTGCTATGGGTTTGTGACTAGGCTCATTACAATTACTTAATCTAAATTACTATTCTTTGCTTTGGGTTTGTGACTAGACTCATTACAATTACTTAATCTGATTTACTATTCTTTGCTATGGGTTTGTGACTAGTCTCATTACAATTACTTAATCTGATTTACTATTCTTTGCCATGAATTTGTGAATAGACTCATTACAATTACTTAATCTGATTTACTATTCTTTGCTATGGGTTTGTGACTAGACTCATTAAAATTACTTAATCTGATTTACTATTCTTTGCTATGGGTTTGTGACTAGACTCATTACAATTACTTAATCTAAATTACTATTCTTTGCTATGGGTTTGTGACTAGACTCATTAAAATTACTTAATCTGATTTATTATGCTTTGTTTTGAGTTTGTGACTAGACTCATTACAATTACTAAATCTGATTTACTTTTCTTTGCTTTGGGTTTGCGACTAGACTCATTACAATTACTTAATCTGATTTACTATTCTTTGCTATGGGTTTGTGACTAGGCTCATTACAATTACTTAATCTAAATTACTATTCTTTGCTATGGGTTTGTGACTAGACTCATTACAATTACTTAATCTGATTTACTATTCTTTGCTATGGGTTTGTGACTAGTCTCATTACAATTACTTAATCAGATTTACTATTCTTTGCTATGGGTTTGTGACTAGACTCATTACAATTACTTAATCAGATTTACTATTCTTTGCTATGGGTTTGTGATTAGACTCATTACAATTACTTAATCTGATTTACTATTCTTTGCTATGGGTTTGTGACTAGTCTCATTACAATTACTTAATCTGATTTACTATTCTTTGCCATGAATTTGTGAATAGACTCATTACAATTACTTAATCTGATTTACTATTCTTTGCTATGGGTTTGTGATTAGACTCATTACAATTACTTAATCTGATTTACTATTCTTTGCTATGGGTTTGTGACTAGGCTCATTACAATTACTTAATCTAAATTACTATTCTTTGCTTTGGGTTTGTGACTAGACTCATTACAATTACTTAATCTGATTTACTATTCTTTGCTATGGGTTTGTGACTAGTCTCATTACAATTACTTAATCTGATTTACTATTCTTTGCCATGAATTTGTGAATAGACTCATTACAATTACTTAATCTGATTTACTATTCTTTGCTATGGGTTTGTGACTAGACTCATTAAAATTACTTAATCTGATTTACTATTCTTTGCTATGGGTTTGTGACTAGACTCATTACAATTACTTAATCTAAATTACTATTATTTGCTATGGGTTTGTGACTAGACTCATTAAAATTACTTAATCTGATTTATTATGCTTTGTTTTGAGTTTGTGACTAGACTCATTACAATTACTAAATCTGATTTACTTTTCTTTGCTTTGGGTTTGTGACTAGACTCATTACAATTACTTAATCTGATTTACTATTCTTTGCTATGGGTTTGTGACTAGGCTCATTACAATTACTTAATCTAAATTACTATTCTTTGCTATGGGTTTGTGACTAGACTCATTAAAATTACTTAATCTGATTTATTATGCTTTGTTTTGAGCTTGTGACTAGACTCATTACAATTACTAAATCTGATTTACTTTTCTTTGCTTTGGGTTTGTGACTAGACTCATTACAATTACTTAATATGATTTACTATTCTTTGCTATGGGTTTGTGACTAGACTCATTAAAATTACTTAATCTGATTTATTATGCTTTGTTTTGAGTTTGTGACTAGACTCATTACAATTACTAAATCTGATTTACTTTTCTTTGTTTTGAGTTTGTGACTAGACTCATTACAATTACTAAATCTGATTTAGTTTTCTTTGCTTTGGGTTTGTGACTAGACTCATTAAAATTACTTAATCTGATTTACTATTCTTTGCTATGGGTTTGTGACTAGACTCATTACAATTACTTAATCTAAATTACTATTCTTTGCTATGGGTTTGTGACTAGACTCATTAAAATTACTTAATCTGATTTATTATGCTTTGTTTTGAGTTTGTGACTAGACTCATTACAATTACTAAATCTGATTTACTTTTCTTTGCTTTGGGTTTGTGACTAGACTCGTTACAATTACTTAATCTGATTTACTATTCTTTGCTTTGGGTTTGTGACTAGACTTATTACAATTACTTAATCTTATTTACTATTCTTTGCCATGGGTTTGTGACTAGACTCATTACATTTACTTAATCTGATTTACTACTCTATGCTATGGGTTTGTGACTAGACTTATTACAACTACTTAATCTGATTTACTATTCTTTGCCATGGGTTTGTAACTAGACTCATTACAATTACTTAATCTAATCTGATTTATTACTATTCTTTGCCATGGGTTTGTGACTAGACTCATTACAATTACCTAATCCGATTTACTATTCTTTGCAATGGGTTTGTGACTAGATTCATTACAATTACGTAATCTGATTTACTGTTCTTTGTATTGGGTTTGTGACTAGACTCATTACAATAACTTAATTTGATTTACTATTCTTTGCGATGGGTTTGTGACTAGACTCATTACAATTACCTAATCTGATTGACTATTGTTTGCTATGGGTTTGTGACTAGACTCATTACAATTACTTAATCTGATTACTACTCTTTGCTATTGGTTTGTGACTAGACTCTGTAAAATTACTTAACCTGATTGACTATTCTTTGCCATGTTCCAATACCATGTGACTCAATAATGTTTCTTTAATTTTTTTAACATTGAGTGGACAATTACTTGCATTTGTAAACTGTTGCTTTCTATTTTTATACTGTACCTTCCATAGCTTAGCCTTTTCAAGAGTTTATGAATTTCTTTTAAAACTTAAATTTCCAATTAAGTTTGTATCTTACTGGTTTTATATTTCCAGTTATTTTCTGTTAGTATGATTAATGCTTGGTTATGGATTCTATAACAACTTGTTTATTCATGTCTGTTCCCTTTCTTATCTATGTATAACGTTACACGTCTGTTTATTAGTATAGGTACAAGTATACTTGTGCAGCCTTGTAAACCTAGTGCAGTGGCAGCTGTATCCAAAAATTGTAAAAGTTTAATTTGCTTTGAACTCGTTGTATGAAATTAAATTAGTGTTTTCCTTGTTTTTGTTTTATTATTACTGTTTGTAAAGTTTGGGCTGCAAATGAGCTTGTTTAGCGATACAGTTGCTGAATAAATTGCTTGCCCAAGTGGAGCCCAGTACCCAGTCACACCAGTCAAGCCTTTCTAGTTGCATAGCAATGGGCTGTTTAACTCCTACGCTAACCGCTATTATTTCTTCATGTAAATTAATAATGATAATTTTCTTAATGCTTGCGAATCATAGGAGGTGTTTAGATTAGATTATATTATACTCTAGAGGAAGGGATTTTTTCAACCCCAGGCATTGTGATCAACTGACCTATTGTGCAACTTACCTCTTAAAATACCTAGTTCAGCAGATTGGTGCCCCTAATAAGTTCCAACAACCCACTGACTAGCTCATTCTGCTGAAGATCCCTAGGGTCTTGGATACCAAAAACCCTTACTAGCAAGAGCCTCACAATCGTAAATTATGTGACCTGCAGTTTCCTCCTCCTTCCTGCACAATCTACACACGGTTTCTCTGTGGTACACACCTATCCTATTCATGTGCACCCTCAGACCACAGTGCCCTGTTATGAGCCCCATGATCCTCCCGAGTTGTGCTCTGCCCAGGACATCGGCTGCCCCTTTGATTCCTCCAGAAGGAACTTTGCTTAAGAGACGTTTACTATGGGAATGCCAATGAAGGTTGTCCCATCTTACCTGGTGTTGACATGTAATCCACCCATTAATAGCGGAACTGGCCAACGATAGAGCAATCCCTAAAGCCGGTTCAGGTCCGATAAACTCAGATGCAGATCCAAGTCCAGCCAGTCAGTCTGCCTCCTCATTACCCTCAATTCCCCATGCCCCGGAACCCAGTGAAGAGTTACCCGGTTATCCCGGGACAGAATGTCAAGGTTCTTCCTACACTCCCAGACCAGCTTGGACTGTATTATAGGATCCACAAGTGCTTTTATTGCTGCCTGACTATCGGTATGAATATGAATATGTGCCTTTTGAAGTTCTCCCGAACACATTCATTAATGTCCATCACTTCAGCCTGAAATACTGTTGTATGCTGTCCCAGGGTAATTACTTTCTTTAACCCTGCTCTCAGACCGTACACCCCAGCACCAGTGCCTGACTTTGTCTTGGAGCCATTCTAAAACATAAAAAAATTAAAATACTTTTATCTTTTTGTGAAAATCGGTTTTCTCCATCGTAATTTGCTGCATGCGTTAATATTTGCATAAATTACCGTTATAAATTTTGAAAGTCCTCTGGAAATAAGAAAATGTTTGTGACTGTAGAGCCGCCTGGGTGGCCTAGTTGATAGCGTACTGGGCTTTCACCGCGAGGACCCAGGTTCGATTCCCGGCCAGGCTTGGCATTTTCATACACTATAAATCATCCCATCTTCTGCATTAGCCAAAGTGTGCACAATGTCGGAAATTAAACACCCAAAAAAAAAAAAAAAAAAAAAACGACAGTGTGCTGTTTATGATGGAGAAACCAGATTTTCAAAAAAGTATAGATAAAAAAGTTATTGTGGCGTTACTTTTTGGAAATTCTTGTCAGTGAAACAGCTGTCATAGTTTTTTTTATATATATCTTCATGTTAGCTGTTAATAGCTGTTAGATTAACGAACATGGTATATTGACTTAAGTTCAGTCCAGTAGAGCACAAACAGTAGATACAGTTGTTACAGTACAGAAACAGTTTTCCTATCTCAGTAGGGCTATACCAGGCGAAAAACATAAGTTTTCGATTAGTCAACCATTCAGTTTAGAATTATTGTGAAATTTTAAGCTTTAACTATACAAAGACAATCATAGTAAGGTTTATAAATGAAAACGTAGTTTTAAACTACTAAATGAGTAATAAAACTCTATAGCGTATTAAAACTGTTTTTCTTTAACTTAACTTTTATTGTTAACATTAAACCAGTGCCTTTTGTTACTATCATTCAATTTTATATCAGTCTTAACATGTTGGGACCTACAGTATTTATGTGTACTATTGTGCTGTAATGTATAATGAGCTTTTTTTTTATTTGACAAAGTTCACAACTAACAGTTTTATATTTCACTATGACTAATAGCTGTCAAATTTATTGTTTTATACTTGCCTCTTTAATTAGTTTTTTTGTATTGGGCTGTATTATATTAACATTAGTGCCTAGGGTTTGTTTATTATAGTAAACGCAGATGTAATATGATTTTACAACCGTGATAAAAAAAATTACTATCGGCTGTAAAATTGGCCTTACTACATGATTAATTATTTCACGTACCGATATTATTTAAGCCTAGTTAATATTTTGTCGAATAATATCCTGATAAAATATTTTGTTTCATTATATTCAATTTAATGATTGTATCTTCTAATTAATTTCTTTTTATTGTTGTATGTATTGAAAGATTGTATTACATATGTTTAATGAACATTTGTGAAAATGGCATCATTGTATTATAATTAAATTTAATAAAAATGTATTAATTGTGTAGTTAGTAAGTTTGAGTTCGCACGATACAAAGAATATTTCGGAAACTTTTTTGTATGTATTTGAAATTGTACTCTGAACAGTTATTCTGGTAAAAATATCTGGAAATGGTAAAATATAGAATTTAAAATTTGTTCGATATCTTTTTTTTAATAACCCATGTATTTTCAAAGCGTTATGCTCAAATTATTCTTTCTTGTACATAGATAGCGTAAGTTTCTCAAGTATGCCTCAATTATATTTTTTTTTATTATAAATTTCAGTAAAAACATTTTAGTAGTTGTAATATAAAATCAGAGTAGATGGTTTCTATGTAAAAAAACTGTTTTATTTATTTATATAAATTTGCCTTGTAGTATAGAGATTTACACATGTATTGTATCAGATGATGATATTTATAAAAACTGTTGTAACTGTACTGTATCGCTATAGTTCAATCGCGACATTTTGTTAAACTTGGAAAAACCATTAATGTGATACTTCATCGCATAATTTTTAAACACCTGATTACATCATCATTACCAATGTTAGAATCTGCATAAAATAGAATTTTATATTATAAAATTGCATATCGAAATGCTAAAGTGATGTAATTCAGTGTTATTTTTTTTTCAAATTCATTTTTATAACATTACTGACACAATGTATGTGTTTCAATATTTTATACCTTTATTTACAAACATTCATAAATCCAAAATACTTTGAGATATTTAAGAATATTTAAAAATGATATTAAATATTTAATATTCAAATTAAATCGGATAGACTTTGTCTTCCGCAGATGCAATATTGAATTAATTTTATAAATATTTATAAACCGGGATGCACATACTTTAATCCAAAAGCAAGTGAAAAATATTTTGTAAACATTTACTTTTGACCCTTCTATTTTTATTACCATGTTTTGTAAATAAAGGTGTGTTTGTAACAACTACATTTTTGTACCGTAAAATGTTAGCTGAACTTTTGCATAATACCTAATATTCGACAACCCATCATTCACGAACAAGATAATTGATCAAATATTTGGTTTAATTTAAGAAATTTAACCTGTATTATATGGCTTTTGTATTGATCGTAATTTTTATTTATTTGTTATTATTATGTAAAAGAGTTCTGAATTTAAAAGCCAACACGTACATTTAATGTTTAAATTATTTCATTTATTGAACGCACAGTCGGTACTTAGAATACTCCAAGATTTCCAGGAATTTTTTTTATTAGATGACATATGTTTTGCTGTGAGGCATTCCAGACATAGTTTATGTCTAAAGATGCCTCACGGCGAAACATACATCACTGAAACAGAATTTTATGAAACTATGTAAGTGTTCTAATTTTCCTGCATAAAAATTATTTGTTTTATTTTGTTATTGGTTAATTTTTAGATCAATGCATGAACTGCAAATGTACTGTATAATTATTACTGAGTTTTAATCATTACAGGTAAGCAAAGGACGGTACGTGGCTTTATTATTATGTAATAGTTTATATTTACTGAACTTATATACACTAGCAAATATCCAGGCTACCTCATGTATCCTAATTTTAGTAAATACTTATTATATCATAGGGAATCGTATGAAAATTGAAATTTTATCAATTTAGAAAGTGGGAGAATCAGAAATGAGTTAACGAATATTTCTAGTTTATCGTAAATAAGATGTTTTATTTTCTTAGTAATAGTTTTTAATGAATTGTATCTTAACGTAAACTTATTTTCCTTACAATATTATTAAATGTTTAAAAATTGTAATTTAAAAACATTATATGCTCTGTAAAATATGCTTTAAATTATTTATATTATATAGTTGAGACCAATTTGGCATCGGCATCAGCATACTACACTCTGACTTCATTGAGTCAAGCACTTGGGCCTGTTGTGCATTGACATCGACGCATGGCTTTTTTTATATTTATATATAGGCTAATGCCATTGTAGACATTGATGCCAAACAATAGTTCATTACGTTGTAGTATTACTTTCAGTGTATACAGACCTTCAGCATTAGTGTCGATGTTAGTGGTGAGTAACTACTACTTGTAAAGAGAAGTGTGCCATGGAAATGGAAATTTGCAAGAATTACATTTACCACTATTAAATAGGTAAAACTGAAAGTGTTGGTACTTTTACAGATAAACAAGTAATAATAAATTCTTTGCTGTTTTGATAGAAATCAGTGCTCACTGCAACCATGTTACCAATAAATTGTTGTCAAAATAATTTCGTAAATCTTAAGTATCTCCAGTCAAGGACCAATTCAATTATTTATGTTCAGTATTAATTAACCTTCGGCATAAAAGTCATCACAGAACGTGTGTTCATTGTACGTTGTATAAACACATTGTGCACATTAAAGACATTCACCGAACTGAACAGTAAAAATTCAAGTAATTCTTCGATTTAGTAAACTGTAAACGCATTTATCTCCAAAACATTTAAACATTTGCTGATTATGTAATACATTCATATTTTATGTTTTAGGGAGATCTCAGCGATTTAAACGATGACGACCTTTGTACTGAAGAAGGTAAACAGGTGGTTGTGGGCGTTTGTGCCATGGCGAAGAAATCTCAGTCGAAACCGATGAAGGAAATTTTGACAAGGCTTGAAGAGTTTGAGTTTATCAAAATGATCGTTTTCGCAGAGGAGGTTATCTTGCAGGTCTCATATAAGCAAAATTTAGCCGCACGATGTTCTGTCGATGTTCTGAAAATTCATATTGGTTTTATTTGTTCATTTTTTTAATTTTTAAGTAAATTTTTCATAAAGTAAATATTACATTTTCTCTTTGGTGTTTTACTTTTTAATCAATTCATTTTCACATAAAAAAAAGCAAATAACCTACTATACTTAAAAGTGTAGTTGTGTTCTGTCCACAAAATTTGTTCACATATAATTTTCAAATATAATATTTAAAAAAAAATAATTGTGCATTTGGTTAGACCAAACTGATAAAAGCAAAATAAGTTTAATTTGATTCTGATTTACAACCCACCAAACTGTTTTCCACTCCAATAATATTGCTATTTTGTCTATAATTAAAAAAAAAATAATGTCTGTCTTTAAATATCTGTGTGCTTTCCATTTAAAGCATTAATTATTAAAACCTAATAATAATAAAATTAAAAAAAAGGATTAAGTATTATCTTTTTATTTGAACATTTGCATTGTTTGTGTATGAAGACATACACAATGTTTTAAGAAGTTCAACTTTCATTGTCAAATGCTTGATTAAATTTATGACGTAATAATTACACCAATACATAAAAAATTGTAAGTAAAATTTTTTAAAATAAAACTTTAGCAATTTAATATACAATAACATTATAATACGAAGAAATTCGCTCAGAAACATTAAAACATTCATTACTTCCATTTCAAAGGCGATTTTCATTATAACATTTGAAAAAAATAAATTTAATGGTAGTTTAAATTTTCATTGTTTACAAAAAGATTAAATGAATTTAAATCTTAAAAGTGAATATACTATACTACGTAGTGTTTTTCTTGTATTAAGTGTGTGGCTGGATTTTAATGTTAAAATTATTTGTTTTATTTTGTTATTTAATTTTAGATAAATGCATGCACTACAAATATTCGTATGATTAAGATAATTTGCCTACATTACTAAACTTTATTTCATTAAATTATTCATAATTATTTGTGTATCTATAAATAATTGTGTTTAAAATATGTACATAGCAACAACGATTTCTGAGGAAATTAGAATATTTGTTTATCTTTATAATTATTTTAAAATTTTGTTTAAAATATGTATATAGCATCAGTGAATTCTGAGGAAATTCGAATATTTTAAGAACAATTTCTAAATTTTTTTTCTTAAGAAAAACCTTTAAGTTTAGAAAATATTTTACAAATAAGTTATTAATTTTTGAATATATATAACTTTTTCATGGTGTGTTTGGTAACATTCTTTTGTACAATATTTTCATTGGTCGTTGAAACCAGTTCGTACATTAATGTAATGTGTCCACTTACAAAATATATACATTTTTTATAGAAACACAATTTCAAAAATCTTTTTTACAAATAATGAAACAAAATAATTTCGAAAAATAGTAACTAACACATAAAAACAAAATTTTTATTGTAAAATCATTTATATTTATGCATTTTGTTTGAACGAGTCATTGGCAAGTTAAGCTACTTCGTTCATAAAGACTTGTGACTGAAAGTATAAAATAAATTTCAGATCCTTACAATATGACACATTTGATTGCATTTTCTTGTTGAACGGCAAACAAAATTTCATTTTTGACTAAAGATATACTTACTGTCTTAAGAATTTGTTGTAAAGAAATAAGGAACATATTTTTTATTCTGTCTGTTATTATTAATTTCATGATTACGTGTAAGTTTCCGCAGTCAAATCAAAATTTTTAAACAGATAATTTGTTGTTGATTATCTTGAGTTTCATACTGAGCGAACTTAACTCTTGTTTTCTGTGTAAAACACGTTACTCAATTGAAGTTTTAGGCACTTTTTGGTAGAGATCGCACAGATTTTTTAAAATTCCTGTTAAAGATGTCAACACACTAATGATCAATAAAACTGTTCAATTGTTGAATTAGCAACTTGAGTAGAGGTTCACAGTTTTTAAATATGAAGAAACCATTACACAATTATAAGTACAGTAATGGATAAGCAATGTCATTAATCAGTGTGTGTGTGTTGTGTGTGTGCGTGCGCGCGCATGCATGTGCGTGCCTGTGTGCATGTATGTGTGTGTGTGTGTGCACGCGTGCATGTGTATGTATTCGTGCGTTTGCGTGTATGTGTGTGTGTGTGTGTGTGTGTGTGTGTGTGTGTGTGTGTGTGTGTGTGCGCGCGCACGCACGCATAAGCGTGCATGTATCTATGTGTGTGTGTGTGTGTATGTGTGTGTGTATGCGTGTGTATGTGTATGCGTGTGTGTGTGTGTTTGTGTGTGTTGTATGTGTGTGTGTGTGTGTGTGTGTGTGTGTGTGTGTGTGTGTGTGTGTGTGTGTGTGTGTGTCTGTCTGTGTGTGTGTGTTTGTGTGTGCGTATGTGTGTGTGTGTGTGTGTGTGGTGTGTGTGTGTGTGTGTGTGTGTGTGTGTGTGTGTGTGTGTGTTGTATATATATATATATATATGTGTGTGTGTGTGTGTGTGTGTGTGTGTGTGTGTGTGTGTGTGTGTGTGTGTGTGTGTGTGTGTGTGTGTGTGTGTGTGTGTGTGTGTGTGTGTGTGTGTGTGTGTGTGTGTGTGTGTGTGTGTGTGTGTGTGTGTGTGTGTGTGCACGTGCGCACGTGAGGGTACATGTGTGTGTGTATTTGTGTGTGTGTGTGTGTGTGTGTGTGTGTGTGTGTGTGTGTGTGTGTGTGTGTGAGAGAGAGAGAGAGATGTTCATACTGTGAAAAGACCTTCACACAATTTATTTGCCCCTTCAGGAAGGCAAAAAATATGTTAATAAAACGAATGTACAAACAAAAAATAAACAACCCATTAATTGTGATCATTTAAGAATGAAATACCTTTTCTTTATTTGCTATGAATAAAATGAATGTGTTACCAGAAGTAATGTCACGTGTCTTGCAAAGATCTCTTATTATTTTATTTTTTAAAGAATCAGTATAAATTAATTGACTGGTGTCGTAGCGAGCAGTTTCTTACAACTCAAACCTGTATGCAGGTTCAGCTGTATTTATTACCATTGAATTTTTCTGTGTAATTGTCAATTTCCTATCTTTCTCGCTAACTTGCTGAAGTGAAGATTGCTGGAAATCTGTGGCGTTATCAAAGTGTGAAATTACTTCAACACCGTTGCTCATTTGGGCCTTGTTTAAGAATGCTTTTAGTCATATTACATCTTTTACTATAAACTCAGGGGTAGTTAGAGTAAATAGTACTCTTTTATTTTCTTTTTTTGTACTTACACCACCCTATTGCCACAATACATTAGATACTATTACATATCACAGGGTCTGTAATATTATCCCATACTACTAAATAACTAAATTGTAACTAGAGTATTTGTGACTTATTTTGTAAATAAATGTTTTTCATTTCCTGCTACCTAGAGTTCTCATATTGAAAAGTAGCAACTCTGAAGACATTTTGCCACGAAATAAGACTAGTTAGCAAAACAAATTGTTCAGGTAAAAATTGTTTCAAATTATTTAAAATTTGGTAAATTGAATTGAACGGTTTTTATTTAAATTATAAAGTGTCAAGAAAACTCTTATTAATAAAACCCTAAAAATAATACTTTTAAAATGTTACGTAAGTTATTTCTCTACAAATGTAATTAATTATATTATTCCTGATAACTTGTTAGAATAGAGGTATTTTTCATTGCAATTTTCATTTGTTTTCAGAAACCAGTGCACGAATGGCCTTCTGTTGATTGCCTTATATCCTTCCATTCGAAAGGTTTTCCTTTAGATAAAGCTATTCAATACGCGGCTCTTCGAAATCCTTATGTTATCAATAACCTTCCAATGCAATATGACATTCAGGTTCGTACATCTTAAAACTTTGTTTTTTTTAATTTTAATCGAAGTGGTACAAATAATTCCTTATTTGAAGGGTTGCATTGGTATGTGACATAATTGCTGGAATGTTCCAAATTGTTATTATTATTCTCTTTATTTGTTTCACCCAACTTTGTGGTACATCAAATCAATCACTTTAATGTTCTGTGCCTTCCTCGTAGCCCAGTATTGCTTCATTCCTTGTGATCTTTTCTTTCTTCGTCAGAGATTTGGATCGTTCGCTTGGATTTGACTTTGCCTTGGAACCGTTGGTTTTTGTCCTTGGTTATTGTTTTGGCTGTTCTGTCCTTGAGCATAGTGTCAGTGATTTGTAGTTCTGTTATGTCTTTCTCTGTTTCTCTAAACCAATTATTATTATTATTATTATTATTATTAATTACAGCGTGTAACTAGTTTTAGGTAGTTTTATTATTAAGTATTCAAAATGTGTGTACAAATTTAAAAGTATATTATTTAATTTCAGCTTTTTTCTTAGTGTAAAATCAAAAGGCCGTTGTAACTACCGGACAGAACAGTTACGTAGAGACCAACTTTTAATGGTTTCACACATTAATGTTACCAAAAGAACTTTTTTTTGCTATGATCTCAGTAAAAAAATTACCAATTAAAATGTACTGCATTGTAGTAAACAGAAATACTATTATGTTAGTATATGTGTAATGCGCAAACAAATCTGACACCTTTAAATTCTTTTCCAGTATCGGCCTATAATGAAACACACGTTTATAGTTATGATCCTGAGACAAAGTAGTTTTTTTTTTTTTTTTTTTTTTTGGTGCTTAACGTCCGACTATTATGCACACTTGGGCTAATGCAGACGATGGAATGATTTATAGCGTATGAATGCCAAGCCTTGACCGGGAATCGAACCTGGGTCCTCGGGGTGAAAGCCTAGTACGCTATCAACTAGGCCACCGAGGCGGTTACGCAAAGTAGTAGATATTACAATTAAAGTGTAATGGGCAATGGACTGGCGCTAGATAAATGTGTCATATTTTTAAAGTGGTCAAAACATCAACATCAAGTATTATTTTGATGTTTGAAAACAGCCGAGAGAAGACATTTAATGCAAATGACCAGATAATGGAAAAATAATTGTTTCCTTCATCATGAATGTATACATACTTTTATCAACACCTAAAAAATCATTAAAATTTTTTATAAAGTCAAATTTCCTGAACTTTTAGGTAGCAGATTTTGTATGGTAAAAGTTTGTTTGCTTAACACATCAAATAAATTTTTGTATATAAATTATATGTAACTATACCATTACATCTGAATAAAATATTTAACCTTAAATGTTAGAATTGATTGTATGTTTTGCACTTTTTAGGATCGGCGCAAGGTGTACGCGATCCTAGAAAGAGAAGGAATTGAAATACCAAGATATGCTGTTCTTGATCGTGATTCACCAGACCCATCACGTAATGGTTGTTTTTTTAAAAAAAATATTTATTTGTAGAATAATAATAATAAATGAATTTATTGAACAAAATTTAATATTTCATTAAAATTTTATGCTAAAGATTGTTGGTTGGAATTCAGTTTTCATAAATACAAACACAAATATTCTTGTACAAATCGCTGTTTTCAGTTTACCCTCAAACATTTTAAAATTGCTTAATATTATTTTTATTTCATCTTGGAAAACAAATTCTTTGTTTTGGGATAAAACAATTTATTATTACAGTTTTGTATGGAAAATATGATTTAATTTTAAATAATGCGTTTGAATTTCGTAATAATACTTCAAATTTTTTAAAAATAGAAATAAATACCACAAAAATAATTTCCACAAATAGTTTCTTGTGAAACTAGAGTCTCTGTTAAATAGCCAGTGTTTTTTACTGATTAAGCTAATTTCAAAGTACTTAATAAGACTTTAATTATTAAAACATACTTAAGGACATTCATTGCATTATTTACCACAGATGAGTTACGGAGTTGTTTTAAATATTAACTGAGTTATTTTTATTCATAAAATTTGTCGATAGATCATGAACTTGTAGAATCGGAAGATCATGTTGAAGTCAACGGGATCATTTTTAACAAACCATTTGTAGAGAAACCGGTGTCTGCTGAAGATCATAACATTTATATATATTATCCAACATCAGCTGGTGGAGGAAGCCAACGACTTTTTCGGAAGGTAAACAATTTTTGTCTTTATTGAATTTATTAGGCTGCATGTATACACCGACTTTTGGGTTCTTGTTCTAGTATCTGCCTGTTTATCACACGATTCTTGCGCGTAATAATAAATTTGAAAATTACGAAATTAAACAGTCTTGTTTTAAAAGTACAAACATAGAAAAAATATAGTGTTTTCAAACATTTTTCAAAATTTTTGAGATTTTTTGTGGTTTAATATATTTATGCCAGTTGGGTCCCAAGAATTTCCAAAATACTAATAATGCGTATATGTTGTGTATATTGAACTATATTTTATGTAGATGCCAAGTATATTTTTTAATAAAATGTTTAATGCTAGGTATTAATCCAATTAAATATTATTTTTTTGGAAAAATATGTGTAATGTATTTCTTTCCAATCCTGAAATGGCTTGAGCCATGTAGGGTGGAATAATTTAACAGACAGATATTTTTAAAACTTTTCTGATAGTAAATTTTTATTGTAGGTCTTATTTTCATTTAAAAACTTTAACAGAGAGTAGGTATAGTGGTATGAAAACAGGCTACTAATATAATATAATCACTAATGTAATATGTAACATACCCTACGTTTTGCGTAGAACTAAACCTATCTGGTACTTTGTAAATAAAAAAATACAACTATTTCTAATCAATTGATTCATGTTTAGTAAATGTTTTACAACAATGAACAATTTTGAAGAATTTTAATCACAAGTAGCTCATCTGGTCTTTGAAAACAGATTTGCCTGCAGGCTGGCTTGACTTGATAAATGTGTTGTCTTTAATGAAATAATTGTCTATTGTTGGCATCGAAGTCTTTGATAAGTTTATATTCCAAAGATGATGTTTTTCTTTTCGTGTTTGATGCAAAAGAATCGGTCATCAACTTCAGTCATTCTACAGTGGTACCTCGACATACGAGTTTAATTCGTTCCGTAACCTTGCTCGTATGTCAAATTGCTCGTATCTCAAAACAATTTTCCCCATTGAAATTAATTGAAATGCCATTAATCAGTCCCAGCTCCCAAAACACCACTTCAGTTGTTTTTGTTGTTTTTTAATAAGAAAAATGTATTTACAAGAAGAAACATTTATTTATAAATAACAAGTACATATTCAATAAAAACACGCATTGGTTGCTCCAATGAGCAAAGTGCTAGGGTTAATTTATCCTTCATGGGTTTGTGACTTGGCATCGTCTTCTCCTTTGCTGGCATGCAAGTCCTATTCGGCATCCTTTTCCAGGAAAGACCCTGTCTCGTCACAGTTGAAAACTTGCTGGGGGATGTATCCTTTGGCTTCTATCAGTTCGGAAAACGTTTTGATGTAAACCTCAGCTGCCTTCACATCCGAACTTGCTGCCTCACCATGCCTGACGGAGTGAATGCCGGTCGTTTACCTAAAGTTGTCAAACCAGCCCTGACTGGCTTTAAATGAGTCTTCCGAGTCCTCTCACATATGATGCTTTGTGTTAAGGTTCCTTCTTGAAGCTGTTTCTCTGCCACCCACACCATCAGTAGTTTCTCCATCTTTTCATGGAGAGAGGTCCGGAGCTTAGAAATTATTGTAACGCCCTTAGCTGGCGTTATACCCTTTATCAACTCCTTCTGTTTAAGCACAGTACATATCATTGATGTGCTACGCCCGCACATCCTCGCCAAATCAATTACTCGCACACCTTGCTCATGTTTTTCTATGATTTCACGCTTTAATTCAATAGACATCATTTTCTTCTTCGGACCCATGGTTATAAAAATAAATGTGATAATTTTTTGTAAATGTACAAAAAGCAAAAAACGTGAACCCAACGTATCAAAAATGCTTCGAAAATGAGGGAAAGAAGCACATAGACTGAGGTCTAGTCTGAGGTGGGAGAAACTGTTAGACGCTGCGCATGACACCAGCATGCGCACACAGACTGAGGTGTGAGAAACTGTTAGACACTGAACACGACACCAACTTGTCCCCCGCATATTGGGGTTGTGTGCAACGGTGTAGTGTGCGATTACTCGTATCTCAAATCTTGCTCTCATCACAAAGCAAAATATCACTCGCATCTCAAAACACTTGTATATTAGGGCACTCGTATATCGAGGTACCACTGTACTTCGTTTGGATGACGTAATAGACTACCAAGTCTCCGTTTAATAAACACACAATATAAAATATACAGTAACACAAAGTAATAATTTGTAGCTATGCATTGACTAAGTTATGTGCAAGCTGAACTGAACCGAATTGAACTTGCAGGTCTAATAGTGTAAAGGAACAGTTACTGACTAACAAATGACAAACAAAGAAACATCTGGTGGACACACTTGAGGGGAAAACCCAAGTCATCATAAATCAGTAACAATATCAAAAATATCATGTGCTATTTTGTCTTCCTCACTATTCAAACATATTACCTCAAGTTACCCGAGTATAATTTCCATGAGAGAAAATTATCATATGTCTTACAATTAAAAAATCATCTAACTCTGGACCCGCATAAGACGGGTTAGTGTGTCGGGCTAATACGGTACTGCTATTTGTTCTTTCTGCAATACATTTATCTGGGTCTTCATTAAACTAACTGGCGTAAAAAACCTTAAGCCAAGGGGGAAAAATATTTAAACAATATTTGACCTCTGATGTTAGACAGTTAGAAATATTTCTTCAAACTCTTTTTCAGTAAATTGAGAAATAGTTTTAATGGAGTTTAATTTACTGTCTGTTAATTTTTTTGAACAATTTAAATATTGTTTTTAGATTGGGAGTCGAAGCAGTGTCTATTCGCCTGAATCAAGAGTTCGAAAAACTGGTTCCTTTATATATGAAGATTTTATGCCAACAGATGGAACTGATGTCAAGGTAAACCAGTTTGTACAATTTAAAGATATGATCACCAAGTGTCAATCTTTTGATTTTATATGTCAATTATTTATTTACCTATTTTTCCCATTTAATTGTTCTAATCCAAAATACGGTAGAACATAACCTAACTTTTTTCTAGAGCCTCTTTATTTATGAGATTTTCACGAACTCACACATATTTATATAATGTTTGTTCAAAATAACTTTTTAAAAAATAAAAATTACAAAAGAAATTTCCTGGACTTATTAAACATTAATGGTAACAAGAGTTTAATTATTTATGAAACATATATAAACGTATTTTTTTAAACTGATTTTGTACGTCTTTCTTTTAACCAAATTTGTATTGGTTTAAAACTCTTATGTAATCTGTAAGATAAGTTTACGAAGTGGAGTTTGTTCGAGAGAAAATAGATCAGTTGCACGTCACTGCCACTATGGGCAGTTTTCACACAATGTAGGATTTATAACTTCAATTTGTGAGTATCGTTGTTTTTTTAAGAGAAAAATTTAACAATACCAAACTTTTTTTTATATGATCTTTGATGTGTTCGTAAATTTATATGACATAAGGCATTATTATTTGTTAGGTGTACACTGTGGGGCCTGATTATGCTCATGCCGAAGCAAGGAAATCTCCTGCATTAGATGGTAAAGTAGAAAGGGATAGTGAAGGCAAGGAGATACGTTATCCAGTTATTCTAAATAATGCTGAAAAGCTAATTTCAAGGAAAGTCTGTCTTGCTTTCAAGCAGACTGTTTGTGGATTTGATTTATTAAGGTTAGTTTCATATTTGTAAGTTTATTAAATACTTTAAAACTCTTACAAAGGAATATATTAGTTAACCTGATTTTTGATTTCTTTAGGCACTGTATATTTTTTGTTTGTTTTCAGGTTTAAGGTTTTAAAGTGATGTTCTAACTAAAAAAATGTTAGGTTGTTGCATTGCAGTCTCGCCTTTGTTTACCGAAATAATCTATTTATAAATTTTTTTATAAATAGATAATTTCGGTAAACAAAGGCAAGACTGCAATGCTACAAAATAATTTTTTTTGTATAAAAAAATAATAAAAAAAAATTATCGTCTGCATTAGCCCAAGTGTGCACAGTAGTAGTTAAACACCAATATATATATATATATATATATATATATATATATATATATATATATATATATAATTTAGCTCCATGATTTAAATGAAAAACAGAAACATTTGAAATAAATCTGTGTGCTTAAGAAAAATCAGGCTATTTTTAAGGTTTAAGTAATCAACTGTTTTAGCAACAATCACTTCTCATAACTGTCAGAAGTTTGCTGCACATAATCATGACAAAAATATTAGGTTAACAGTTGATTTTATTTTGTTATTAGGTAAATGAGACTAGTGAAGCAAGGCAAAGTTGAGGATCCTTCAGTTTACCGCATTACTGGTTTTAGGCGCTTCTTATTTTAATAACAAAAATCGAAGGTAACCGTATGTTTTGAGTCAGTTTGAAACATACTTTTTTACTAAGCTGTTTCGGATGCTGTTTATAAATGAATGGTGGAGGAAATAATTTTAATATATTGTACAAGGATTGTTACATGTTACCTAGAAATGTTAGAGTAATCACTCAAAAAAAGAAAAAGAAATTAATTTGTACTAAAATAAATACGTTTTTAAGGGTGTACTGTATCCCAAGCCAAGGTGGAACAGCATATGCGTGGCTAAGTGGAGCTACCCAAGTAGGTGGTTCCGTAACTAAGTGGATCTTAGCTTAAGTATAGACTATGGATACCAGACCTCCAGTTTTAATCTAGCCTGACCTCTGTGTGGGGTTCTATATGAGTGGACATTTTATTTCTTTAGCTACTTGTAAATTTTGATGGTGAGAACAAACCTTCAAAACTCAGAAAACCTTGGTGAACTGACAAAAGTGGATCTGAGGAGTGAAAACAGCATGAAGTTTAAAGATATATATATATATATATATATATATATATATATAATGTGGCAATGATAACCTTAACGGTTTTTTGCCAGAAAAAAATGTATATATATATATATATATATATATATATATATATATATAAATTCAAAATGCAGTACTAAATGTGCAGTGTGACATTACAGCATTCAGTCTTCGTTCATTTGTCTCTTGATCCAGTGCTAAGTCCTCATCTGACCCCTCATTGCTTTCCTGAAATTATCCTGTGTTTGCTACGACTTTCCTTGTTTTCTCCTTTCTGGTAGTATTCATTATTTTAATATTAAAATTTCAATTGACATTGTTTTTTTTCATATTTATATGCTTGTAACTGTAAAACGAAACTTGCTTTATCTCTTTAAAGTAGCTAATGTTGTTTACAGAGCAAATGGAAAGTCATTTGTATGTGATGTGAATGGCTTCAGTTTTGTAAAAAACTCAAATAAATATTATGACGACTGCGCGAAAATCTTAGGAAATATGATTCTACGAGAACTTGCACCTTCGTTACACATACCTTGGTCAGTCCCTTTTCAACTAGATGATCCGCCGATCGTTCCAACAACTTTTGGCAAAATGTAAGTTTTATTTATGAGATTATATTTTTTCCGTGCAAAATAATGTATTTCCTAAAAATATTACAATATACAAATTTTGAATTATCTTCTACGTGACTGGCCACCAAATTAATATTTATCATATTGATAACATTCGTAATGATGTCAAAATTTGTGTTAGCATTTAAAATTTTAAAGTTTAAAATGCTAATTTGATGTTGGCCTGCAGATCAATTTTTTTAAATTTTAAAATTTGTTGAAGTTTTGAAGATTTTAAGCAAAATTAAAACTTTTTTAAAAAAACTTTAAGTTATAATAGACAATGTCAGTATTGCACATCTTAAAATATGTATTTTATTTGTATTTGTTTTTGTGTTTATTTTTATTTACCAGTATATTTATTTATATAAACAACCCCTAAAATATACTAATGTATCCTTTGAATGATTGTATTTGAAAGGTTTATCATGATACAAAGGGCATGTTTTGAAAGGCCCTGCTACATAAGCTAGCCGCCTCGGTGGCCTAGTTGATAGCGTACTGGGCTTTCACCCCGAGGACCCGGGTTCGATTCCCAGTCAGGACTTGGCATTTTCATACGCTATAAATCATCCATCGTATGCATTAGCCCAAGTGTGCACAATAGTCGGACGTTAAACACAAAAAAAAAGCTACATAAGCTTTCAGTATATTTTGTTTATTTATAACATTTAAATGAAACCATTTTTAAAGCTATTTTTTGGTTTTCTGATAGAATATTTTAATAATCATTTATTAAACTGATCTAATATCAAGAATAATAAGCTTTTACGTACTGCATGTTTCAAAGTTCACTTCAGTTATTTTCCACACACCTCAATGCTACATGGCCAAGTGCTGCTACGTTTAGTTGACTGTAATTATTTTCTCTCAGGATGGAGTTGAGGTGTGTTGTAGCAGTTATCCGTCATGGAGATCGAACTCCAAAACAAAAAATGAAAGTTGAAGTTCGCCATCCCAAGTGAGTAATTTTTAAAAAAATAATTTTAACTTACCCAAAAATAGTTAGTTTTTTATTTTTATTGTTTATTTTTTGTAGTATTGTTTCCAGACGTCTGTATAAAAGTAAAAATTTAAATATATATTTTTTTTAATAATAATAATAAAATGTCATATGATTAGGTTAGAAAAATAATTTCTGTATATTATACATAATTTTAAAATGAAAGCTCCTTCAGCTTACATAAGTCAACTAAAAACTGTAAGAATATTTTTCATAACAATAATCAGCCATTATGTTACAGTTAAATTATTTACCAATTCTAAATAAGGTTCATGATAACATGCTTTGAATATCGGTTAATATGCAATGTAAATTGTCGATTTTTCTGTAATTTTGTTCGTTAAAGTGCTTTATTACTTACCCAAAAGCTTAATCTCTAATATAAAAGTGCGGAAAGTATGGGAAGTACAATAAAATCAATAATAAAAGTGACAAAAATCTTCTTTTTTTTTAAATACTGAAAGACATAACTGACACATTTGTTGTGTAAAAAAACTATTTAATTGAACAGATGCCATTTTAACAATGTTTTCGCTACTAGAACGAACAAAATCTGTATACGTTGCCAATGAATTACTAGTAATTGCACATTCTCATAGGCAATTCTAGTAATGCCTATTAGAATGTGATAACATGCATGAGTAGTAAGTTGGTGTAGAAAATCTAGTATGTTCCATGCAATGTAAGTGCTACAAGCCTAAAAGCTGCATTACCAAATCGCACGCAAACCCTCTCACCATTCGTGCCTCCAATATGACTGCTATGCCCTTTGTTAATACTAGACTGTGTATCTGTTGCCCATAGGAAAAATGCCTCAAGTTTTAAAATAGCACTGTGTTAATGTAATGTTTTTAGTGAAACTTTTAAAATCCACCACAGAAACTCATTCCTTGTTGAAAGAAGTGTACGTTGAGGAAAGTTTATCACACACCCAGGTTTCTGAGTATTTTAAATGGTTCAGGGAAGGATGAGAAGAGATTGACGATGACTCGAGTGCAGGACAACCTTCAACATCAACGACAGACGAGAACATTAAAAAAGTCAGCAGTTTAATTTGAAATCAGTTGAGCATTCACACTGTAGCTGAGATCGTCGGAATCGATAAGGAATCAGTTTGGCAGATTTTGCGTAGGTTTGAACTATGCATTGGCTGTTGATTTTTCTGTGCAACTCACTTAGAATTTGTAGTTTGGTAGAAGTAGAGGCAAGGCTTACCGTAAAAAAACGACAAGACGGTTCGGGTGGAAGCTGATGGGGACAGGTGAATTCTTTGTGAGTTGCATATCTAACTGAAGTGTTTGCTACTTTTTTCTTACTGTATAATGGTGTGTGTCCACTTGAAAATAAAATTGTCATAAAATATGTTCATTTAGTTAAAATATACCTAAAAGTAAAAAATATTAAATTTTTGTCAGTGTAAAAAAATTCCATGGCACTGAAAGGGTTGAATCTTTTTCTAATTAAATCTAATTTTCCCAAAGATAAACCCACGTAGATTGATTATTTGAACCTGAAAATGATACAGTTTTTTTGGCTCAAAAACATCTTTATCATTGTATATCTATATCGATAAACATTTTTCATTTTTTATTTATTTGTTACACAGATTTTTTGAAATATTTGAAAAGTACGGTGGAAGAGTAGACGGACATGTAAAGTTAAAGCGACCAAAACAGTTACAAGAAATTTTAGATACTGCTCGTTCTCTACTCAGTGAAATTGAACTGAGGGCTGCGGATCCAGAAATTGAAGAAAAGCAAGGGAAGTTGGAACAACTTAAAAGTGTCTTAGAAATGTAAGCGTGAATTTTCGTTTTAGAAAATTAGTAATTTTTATGTTTTAGTATCCATTTGATTCTGAATAAAATGTTTTAATAAAATAAATTTATATATAGAGTGCTATATATTTTATTGTTAAATGCTTTTTTGCATATTCTGTTGTTCTTATTATATGGAGTTACTTTTTTTAATGCTAAAGTAGTAATTTTTGCCATGAACTAGAAATTAAAATTTTGATTTTATTATTATGCTTTATTTCTTTATTATTTTTTTTTTATTATTATTATCATTATGTATGCTTTCTAAATGATAATAATGAACATCTTGCCCGCTAGTAGTTATTCACTTGATAGGTTCGCTTGATTTTTCTCTGTTAGTATCTTGTTATATTTATGTCTGAATTTTTTTACTATTGGCTTGTTACAGGTATGGACACTTTTCTGGTATTAATCGTAAAGTTCAAATGAAATATCAACCAAAAGGTCGACCTCGTGGCTCAAGTAGCGATGATGGTAAAGGGAACAGTACGGACTGATTTTATTCATTTTATAGTATAGTTCATTTTACTAATTTTAAAGCTCTGCAATACGAGCCAATACTTTTTGTTAATTTTTCTATAATTTATTCTTTATCTACGAGGGTTGATCAAATATAAACGAGACTGATTTTTTTAAAAATTTATTGCTTACTTACAAATTATTCTTGATACAACTTATTTTTCTACATAGTCTCCGCACGAGTAACACATTTTTCCCACGGATTGGAAGTTTTTAATTCCATCTTTGTAAAAGTTCTCGGCGTTCATTGAGCCATTGGAGCACGAAGGTCTCCACCGCAGAATCGTCTTCAAACGCTGGCCTCCAAGCGCCTCTTTGAGTGGCCCAAACAGGTGATAGTCGCAGGGTGATAAGTCTGGACTGTATGGGGATGTTCCATTGGTTCCCAGCCAATTTGATCGAGTTTAAGCCTCGTAGCGTCGCCGAATATGGTCGGGCATTATCGTGAAGAAGAATGACGTTTCTCGCCGGTTTAGATTTCCTTTTCCTACGAAAAGACTGTTTTGCGGCCTCTAAAACATCGCAATAATATTGTGCATTTATTGTGCGTCGTTGATGGAGGAAATCGACGTGAAAGGCGCCTTGATTGTCGAAAAATACAGTGGCCATTACCTTCCCGGCCGACGATCGTGATTTGGCCTTCAGAGGCGCCCTCTCTCCCCTCTTCCGCCACTCCATACTTGCCTGTTTCGACTCGGGAGTGTAATGGTGAACCCAAGTTTCGTCACAGGTGACAATCCGGTTTAATAATGCCTCACCATCTCGTTCAAATTGGGTCAATAGTCGCTGGCAAATCTCCAAACGATTCCGTTTGTGAACGTCGGTCAAAATTCGTGGAACCCACCTTGCAGATACTTTACTGAGTTCCAGGTTTGATGTAACGATTTTTTGAACGCTACCATGAACTGGAGTTCATCTGCAATAAATCGCAGCGATATACGTCTGTCTTCGTCCAGGAGCTTCCGAACAGCATCAATGTTTTCGTCCGTAACGGAAGTGGTCGGGCGACGATCATGGCTGAGGTTTTCTACTGCTTCCGCCCTTGGCGAATTCCTTGTGCCAAGCAAAAACGCTAGCTCTTGACAGGGTCCTGTCCCCGTATTGAGCCGTCAATCTACGAAAGATTTCAGTCGGATTTGACCCCCTCCTTGGCCAAAAACTTAATAATAATTCTCTGCTCCACGGAAACGTGCACTTCACTCTCACTCATTGTATAGTTTTATACTGAAGGGTCCGAACGGAAATGTTGCCTGTCTACGCCCGTCCCAAACCTCCCAGGCTACCTGAAACCCCACCCTTTAGAGTTCAATGTCCAACGGAAAAGTTTTTAGAAAGTCAGTCTCGTTTATATTTGATCAACCCTCGTATTTCAAAGTTTTTTTACAGTTTATAGAGTTTCTGTCTTAAAACCTCTTAAAAAGAACATAATATTTATGTGCATGTAAGAGTTTAATGTGATTATCTATCTCAAATAACTTCTGATATCACTCACATTTAAAAAATATCTTCTTGAGGACTGTTTTTTTTTTTGCATTTTAATATTTAAGGGGATTTTTTAATTTGACTGTTTTAATGGAAGAGATTTGATAATTTCTTTGTTATTTAAAATACAACTCGTATTTCATTAAACAATTGTTTTACCAGAGTGAATGTATTGTTTTAAAATTAAAGTACAACTTTTTATCCATAGATGTGTCATTAATAATTGTAAACTTTAAACAATTGTTTTTAATTAAAAAAGCTATATAAGTGGATGATTTTAGTCTTTTCAGAACTAATTTACAGTGAAACCGAATTTATACACAGACTACGTTCTTTTGCAAATGTAACTCATGTGTTTGTTTAGTCGTTCTTTCTTAATACTAGAATTAAATTATTTTGTTGATTATTGTATATATGTATGTATGTATATACATATATATATTTATATATATATATATATATATATATATATATATATATATATATTATTTCTATTATATTTGTGAACACAAATTTTAAAACAATGAAAGTATTAAAACTATCCTCGTTCACAGACATATCAGTATGACTCCAATCGTAAAGATCACTACAACATTTGCTTTTAAATTCTTCATTGAATTCTTAATTTAACAATATTTCACTTGGTGTACACAAGTTCTGTAATTTGACTACGTATTGAGAAGAAATAAATCCCAGACTGACTGCAACAAACCAGCCATGCTTATTAACAGTTCCAATATAACCTAGTTTCAGATCTCTGGTAACATGGTTGTATTCATTGTATTTCAGCTTTTAAATGCAACCTAAAGGTAGAGTAAATAGTTCATTCTAAAGCCAATAGAGTTCAGTACTTGTCTGTCAGTGCATTATTACACAAATGCTAATGTTTGAAAATGATTTTATACAGTCCGAGTGTGTGGGCAAGATACTGCAGTTGCATAAGCATGACTGCAACTCCAAAAGGGTTAATAAGATCATTAGACCAATTAGAAACTAAATAATCAAATAATTTCATTTAAAAAACAGTTTTTTATACAAATTTATTACTAGGTAATATATAAATCGTATTTATTATGACGTAATATTTATAAAAAACTGAACTTCTAATAAAAAAAGTATTTACTGATTAATTTCTATTGTTATTTACAAATAACAAATAGATTATGAAAAGATATTTATAATTACGAGTAGTTATTATAATTGTAGTTTTATTATTATAACTACAATATGAAATATTGTATTATATTATATATATATATATATATATATATATATATATATATATATATATAATATTATTATATTATACAAGCCGCCTCGGTGGCCTAGTGGATAGCGTACTAGGCTTTCACCCCGAGGACCCAGGTTCGATTCCCGGCGAGGGCTTGGCATTTTCATATGCTATAAATCATCCCATCGTCTGCATTAGCCCATGTGTGCACAATAGTCGGACGTTAAACACCAAAAAAAAAAAAAAAAAAAGTATTATATTATACAATATATTAGTAAAAGTATTAGTTTTATAACTTGTGTGAACTGATTTTGTTTGTTAACATGTCCACTCCTAAGCAGGTTGTATGACAGTGAAACAACACTAATGAGAACATTCTGATATATAGTCTATATTGACCGATGGCAGAACAAGTTAAATTAGCACCCCCTATAATTTTAATAACACAACCTTCTCAATTTCTCCATTACTCCATAACTGCAGAGGCAAAAAAATAAGTTAACTGAATCCGTAGTAGTCATTCCCTGAATCGCCGAATTACTAACTACAATAATGCTAATAAATGCACACTCGAACATTTATTTATCTTTTCACTGTCTTTATGTTATTTTATTCCTAATATAATTTTCATCTGGTCTGCACATATGAATATAGAGTGATCTGTAATCCAGCCAGCACTTACCTAACTGCTTTGTTTTGACATTCACAGAAGCAAAGTTCAGACAAGGATATCTGTCATTGCACTGCAGTTCTGAGAGTATTTGTGCCACTCGAGTGAATATTATATCGTTTATTGTATCCAAAGCCGCCTAGTTGATAGCTTACTTGGTTTTCACCCCGAGGACCCGGGTTCGATTCCCGGCTAGGGCTTGGCATTTTCATACGCTATAAATCATCCCATCGTCTGCATTAGCCCAAGCGTATATAATAGTCGGTCGTTAAAAAAAAAATGTGCATATTGCATGAAAATTAAATTAACCCATTGGATTCTAGGTGTTTTTTACATGAACAAAAATGTAATAGTTTTTCTTTCGGATATATGTTAAGCCTAACCAACAAATTTAATGATAATATTTACAATTGAACGCACACAGTACATGGTAAGAAAAAAGTACTAAAACTCATAAAGGATTCACCTATCCATGTCAGTTTCCACCCAAACTGTCCACCATTTATTTATGGTAGGCCTCCTTTCTTCCCACAGACAGGCAAAGTGTAAGACAGACACAGAAAAATTAATGGCATATGTGGGGTTCGAACTCGCTCTTGTCTAACACACTGTACTGGCTAAGTATAACTTCATAAAGCACTTAGCCTTTTGACCATTGACACTAACAAATCTCAAAATATATTGCTAATTGTGTTATTAATGTCTGGTTATGTTGAAGAACTAATTGTTTATTGCTTTATACTTTTTTAAAATATGCATTTGTAAAAAAAAAATTGTCAGAGTCTTAGAATAATGAGATATAAAACATTTGTCTGATAAATTGGATTTTGGGATTCAAAGGGCTAACGGTAAAACAGTTCAATTTCTTTTAGGGTGTTTAACGTTCAACTATTGTGCACACTTGGGCTAATGCAGATGATGGGATGATTTATAGCGTATGAAAATGCCAAGCCCTGGCCGGGAATCGAACCCGGGTCCTAGGGGTGAAAGTCCAGTACGCTATCAACTAGGCCACCGAGGCGGCTAAAAAAATAGTTCATAGATAGTATTAGTATGTAATAACAGTTTCGGAGGTAGATAATGTGAGCATGTGCTGTACAGGCTAGATTACTGGCTTGAAGTACATAAATCATGTTTTTTGATTCAGAATTTATTGCACCTCCTGGCCTTTGTGCTTTTAGCACACTGTTCGATTCACATTGATTAATCTTCCAAAATAAATTTTTAATCAAATTTTTTAACAGTTTTATTAATAATAAGAGGAATTGTTCACTGTGTAAATTACTTGTTATTATTTTAATTTACTGCATATATATATATATATATATATATATATATTTAAATGAAACATTTTTTGTGGTTTTAGATGCTCCAAAAGAACCTTCACTGGTGTTAATATTGAAGTGGGGCGGAGAGTTGACACCCGCAGGACGAGTACAAGCAGAAGAACTAGGACGTATATTCCGTTGCATGTATCCAGGTGGACAAGGTAGACATGCTGGTGGTTCGTAAACATACTCTCTCTATATCTCACTACCGAGTTGTGTTGGGTTTTAAATTAAGCTTTTCTTGCTGAATTAGCCATTATCGCAGTATACTATTATAGAACACAACAAAGTTTCTGTCGTTCGCTTATAATGTCTTTTACGTAACCATATAAAATGGAGGAAATTATTCCTTACAGTAAATATTCCGTAGACATATTTGTAAGAAATAAGAGAGAGAGAAAATGTTACAGATAATTGTTTTTTTAAATATTTTCTTATTTTAAAACTTTTTTCATATTACTTTGTCATATGAAAATGGAATAATATTTAAAACTGTTTTTCATCATTCCTCTTTTAACATGTTTAAGGCATTTATTTGATTTTAATTAATTTAAAAGTTTACAGTAATACACAGTTACTGTAAATCAAGATTCATTTCATTTTTTTATTATTAATTTTCTAAACAAATAATCATAAATCAATTGTTCTTGTTCGCAAAACATTCAGATACATTTTAAAATTTATATTCTACCCTAAATTTTTCCAATACAAGTTACATTAGTCTGAATACATGATAATTGTAGTTTATGTTTGCTCTGAATAATTTATACATCAACATAAACTCGTTCTTTGTATATCAGTTATGATTGAGATTTGGATCTTATAAGTGATTGAGGTTTGGAGGGGGGCAAATCAGTGAGGCATTTACGATTGACAGTAGCAGGAGTTATTTAAAGTACATCAACATTAACTCGTTCTTTGTAGATCAGATTTGATTGAGATTTGGATCTTATAAGTGATTGAGATTAGGAGGGGAGCAAATCAGTGGGGCATTTACGATTGACAGTAGCAGGAGTTATTTAAAGTACATCAACATTAACTCGTTCTTTGTAGATCAGATTTGATTGAGATTTGGATATTATAAGTGATTGAGATTAGGAGGGGGGCAAATCAGTGGAGCATTTACGATTGACAAGAGCAGCAGTTATTTAAAGTTTTACTATTTTTGTAATGTATTGTTTTCAGTACAATGATAAGTGTTTTATAAAAAATTGTTCCGACGATTTGGAATAAATTTGGCGAATAATATCCTTGAAAAACTTCCAGATTCGTAAACAACAGGAATCTTTATTATTCAGAATATATTACAGATGACCCTTGGTTAAAAGACATCCGATTGTCAGAAATTCATATTATCGGAAATAAAATCCATATTCTCAGCAGTTGTTCAGATGTCGAAAAGTTTATAATACTACAAAAAGCACAACATTCAGCGCACAAAATTCAAATAACGCTTTTGTAAGGAAAACATTGAACTAAGGTTATTTAAATAAAAGTGTATAAAGAAATACATAAATTTTTAGGAATATAATTTATTAGAGTAGTTGTGTTTTAAGAAACTACATACAGTAATCGCTCACCATATCGTGTGTCCATGATAACTTTTTTTCTTTCTAATATGTGAGGTTGTGTTTTAAGAAACTGCATACCGTAATCGCTCACCATATCCGTGTGTCCGTGATAACTTTTTTTCTTTCTAATACGTGAGGTTGTGTTTTAAGAAACTGCATACCGTAATTGCTCACCATATCCGTGTGTCCATAATAACTTTTTTCTTTCTAATACGTGAGGTTGTGTTTTAAGAAACTGCATACAGTAATCACTCACCATATCGTGTGTCCGTGATAACTTTTTTCTTTCTAATACGCTATACCATAAAATAAATTTGTTAAACCACTATTACAAATGCATTTCTCATGTACAATTCTGGGAAGAATGAAGAGAAACAGCAAAGTTTTGTTTCTACTACCACATTTTCAGTAGTTGAGAAAAAGGTCATGTGCTCAGAATTGCCTGCTTTATGGCTATATGAGACATTTAGTGACTTGAAATGTGAACAAATAAGATTATTTGTTATGCAGACCCTAATCTACAATTATGTAAACAATGCTCTTTGATTAGGTGATTTATGAAGTAGGCGTAATATGCATTGTAAACAAAATGTGCCATACACATTAAAAACAAGTTCTAGAAAATGCATGCTGACAGATTGCAGTGTTAGGTACATAGTCTCACATGCTGAGTGTTTTGTTTCAAAGTTTTACAATTGTACACTAAATGGTAATAAGGTTTAATAATTTTTTTAAAAGTAAGATTTCTCCATAAATAAATTACGTACTTCTGTGCTTCATCTTCATTGAACTTGGAAGTGCATTGTTACAAATATTTATTTATAAATTAAATAAATTAATATTATATTATGACACACACACACACACACACACACACACACACACACACACTTGTGCACTTGGAAGTGCATTGTTATAAATATTTATTTATAAATTAAATAAATTAATATTATATTATATAATATAATAACCTATATCATACACACACACACACACACACACACACACACACACTTGTGCACTTGGAAGTGCATTGTTATAAATATTTATTTATAAATTAAATAAATTAATATTATATTATATTAAATATTATATAATATAATATACCTATATTACACACACACACACACACACACACACACACACACACACACACACACACTTGTGCACTTGGAAGTGCATTATTATAAATATTTATTTATAAATTAAATAAATTAATATTATATTATTACACACACACACACACACACACACACACACACACGAACATTATTTTGCCATTAGGCTGTAGGCCCACATCTGCATGTAATAAATCCTGACTACTTGTGTAGATGTATGGGAAGCTGATAATAAATAACTGATAACTCTGCTCTTCCATAAGCAATCCTACAAGTAAGCTAAACATCAACATTCTACACCCTCTTGTTTTATTCTACTCTCAAATAGGCACACGTTTATTGTATCTTTAAATATGGAATTGATATTTGAGTACCGTAATATAATGTTAAGTTTATGATTTGTTATTTTACTTCATAAGCAACATAGAAGGTTTATAGGAAACATGAGTATCATATAGGTACAGTATAATACTTCTTTTAACCACAGTATTCTGGTATGTGTACTGTGTTATTTACAACCTTAAAGTTATTGGTATATTTCTGTACTAAACTGATAACGAAAAGAAATTATTTACAGTACAGGAACATGTTGCCCACTTGTTACGCCTCCAAGTAGAGGTTCATCTGTACAATACAGTACATAATTTGTACAACCATATAACCTTCACTAACTGCAGCCATTTTGGAAATCAAACCCCCCCCCATTTACCATGGGATTACTATATTTATATCGTGATAAAAATTTCAATACAATAACCTTTCAATATCCGTAACAATTTTCTTTTACCTGTGGTGGTCATATTCGTACAAACATCTGTGCAAAGTATACAGATGCCTAAATGTAAAAAAAGTCATAGATAAAACACTTCAGCAATTGCCTATCATTATTTACTGATTTTTGTTGTGCTCGTGTGTTAAACAAAGCTTGTTTCTCATTGTTCTGCATTATACCCTTTGTGTACATTTTTTTTTTATAAAAGCTCAATTATCAGAAATTTTCCGTAACCAAAAAGGGATCTCCCACCCATTATAGGTCCAATAATCGAGGGTCTACTATATTTATTTATTGAATACCAAAATGAAATAATCCTTTCATTTCATGAACTCCTTAAATCAGTATGACTCTAGACAATGATATTGTACTGCTGTGGTGGGTTTTGTGTGTGTTTGTGTATGTGTGTGTGTGTGTGTGTGTGTGTGTGTGTGTGTGTGTGTGTGTGTGTGTGTGTGTGTGTGTGTGTGTGTGTGTGTGCGTGTGTGTGCATGTGTATGTGCGTGTGTGTGTTCGTGCGTGCGTGCATGCGTGAGTGTGTGTGTGTGCGTGTGTGTGTAGTGTAGTGTAGTGTGTGGTGTGTGTGTATAATAATATAATATTAATTTATTTAATTTATAAATAAATATTTATAATAATGTACTTCCAAGTACACAAGTGTGTGTGTGTGTGTGTGTGTGTGTGTGTGTGTGTGTGTGTGTGTGTGTGTGTGTGTGTGTGTGTGTGTGTGTGTGTGTGTGAGAGAGTGTGTGTGTGTGTGTGTGTATAATAATATAATATTAATTTATTTAATTTATAAATAAATATTTATAATAATGCACTTCCAAGAACACAAGTGTGTGTGTGTGTGTGTGTGTGTAAAAATAAAATAAAAATTAATAAACATTTTTAAAGGATTTTTGTGATCATTTATAAAAAATAGATCTTTCGCAAATAAAGAAAATATTTTTTCATTATAATTAAAATAGGTCTTTTTTAAAATATAAGAAGTCTTAATAATTAAAAATCATATCATACAGGCTAACTACTTTTTAGTACGGGTGGATACACAGTGGCACTTAACACTCCTGGTACATCTGTATTATATCTTTCCTTTTTGGTTCACTCATATAATTTTTACAAATATGACACTGTCTCTGCCCTGGCACATTCTTTTACCTTTGAAAAATCAAAATTTTTATGCGGGCCTTTAAAAGTGTTTTTGTCTTCAATTTCAGAACCAGAAACAGTAGTATTAGAATCATTTACTTGCGTCATTTGTATTGAAGGAGCCTAAAGATAAGGCTACATTATTTTCATCCTCGCTTTTAAATATCTTTATCAGCCGATTCTTCAGTTTTTAACGAATTCCACAAGTCACGTTATCAGTCCATATAAAGATGCAATAACAAAACAAAAATAATAAATAAATAAATGCTAATAAACTAAAAGCTATTAGCATAGCAGCATACTATTGTTTCTATGTTCAGTGTAATGATCTGCCTTCCCTAGTTTCGTCAATTCTACTTTCGTTGATGCGTTTCGGAGAACCTCTATCTTCAAAAACTATATCTATATTCTACTATTGTTTGTTTATATAACATGGCAGCAATAAGTATTGGTTTATGTTAGAGGACAGTAGTGTAGATCTGATAAGAGTGTTCAGTTTATATTGTCTAAACATCAAGGACAAAGTAGATAAAAGGTCATACTAAATGAAAAGGAAATCCAATACATAAATGTACAGTATATTGCATTGCAAAACCTTCTGTAGTTATAGATATACTGATTAAAAGGTTAATATTTATATACGTAGTACAAATAAACAAAATAACAATTGATATACAGGGAAGAGCTTTAAATTATTAAAAAATCGATTTCTTTAAATTTCATTAGTTTTAACAGATTTTGTTTGCTGTTCGATTGGTTTTCTTTTTATTTGATTTATTGAATTTGTTACATATCTTTGAGTATGACCAAAAAGGAAGGAAAATTTCAAGTAAAATTTATTCTTTTGCTCATTTCTGGTTTTTTAACTGGTAGCTCTGAACTGGGATTTTTTTTAATAGGCTCGGATGACTTTGTATATATGTATGTCATTGGTTACAAATGCGAGCCAATTTTATAAGATACACTTTAGAACCTCCCACATTTGAAATAAAGGGGCTGGGCCCATTTCGAAGAGAGAAAAAATCAGTATACATACACAAATTTAGCACTAAAAATATAGTTGAACATCGCTATGTGGCAGGTGTAGAGATACTGTATCTGCAATATAACAAATTTTTTAGTGAGCATGAACCAACTACACAGGCAGGGTAATCAGTTGACCATGAATAAGCAGTGATCTATATTCCAGAAAAACTTGAAATAAACTGTAAACTTTGTTTTTAATCTTTAAAAGTTCAGGAAATTTTTAAATTAATGCTTATATAAGGCTTTTGTTACATGACCATATGACCATTTAGGGCTTGATGGTCGATGTGGATAAAATACTACTCTGCTGATCTCTGTGTACCTCAAGATCATGGATTCAAGACACAGTTGCTTTAACCTTTCCATTAATGCCAACCTAATTAATCTACCTAGTATAAAGTACAAATATTAAAAAAAAAAAACGACTGATCCCATAAGGTTTTTGCTTCCTGTCAGCCAGTGTACTGTCAAAAATCAAAAATATTTTAAATCATCCTGTTTATTTTTACAGACTTGGCCGAAGTAGGTTTCGTTGCGTAAGATTTTAAATACCGAACAATGTGGCTCAGATGTTTTTCCAGTATGTGGTAATATTCAAAAATATCCGGATAATATTATACGTGGTAATATACTTTTTATACAGCAATCTTAATATCCATAATTTTTTCGCCATTCCGTTTGTGGGAGGCTCTACTGTATGTTACATATGAGAAAGTCTGTGCAGTCGTTTACACAATTAATTATTTATTTTGGTATTTATCCTTCGCACATTATTTACGGTTATTTATTTAGAGTGAAGTATGTTTTAATGCACTGAACAGTTATAACCACAAAACATATTTAAACTTAGAAAGAAGTACAGTGCACAGATGTTCACAGAGCATGTTCTATGTCCTCAGACAAGAATAGACTTGTTCATTCTTATGTTCTTGTTCATGCAAGTATAGACTTGTTGTGTAAATGTTGTTCAAAGTGGATACTGCATGAGTGTCTAGTGGCAAAGAGCTTATTGATTCAGATAGAGGAGAAATACGAGTCGAAAGTCTGTTCATTCTGTTCTTTATAGCTTTGTATCTTGACTTACATTTTTATTGCCTTCGTAATAACAGGTTTTTAATTAATAGCCCGTATAATTTATAACGATAATTGTATGACACAGTGGGTTTAGAATGTATCACTTTTCTGTTTTTGAGAAACAAATACTCGTTTGTTTTATTCATGGTTTTACTTATCCATCAAAGCCTAGTTACTGGTCATATTGAACACATTAAAAAAAAGTATTTGTACAGTACTACAGAATATAGTCATGTCTTCCATCTTGTCTTGCATGAGTGTCAAATTTAAAGAGTTACATTAAACCCCAGTTATGTGGAACGAATAACCGAACCCCGGATTATCCGAACACCATCGATGCGTTATCTAATTTAAAAAAACACCAGATTTTTTTAATGCATCGGAAAATATTACAAAATCGAAAGTAACTTTTAATAAACTGTACTGTATTACAATAACAATTGGCCTATGTAAGGTACAGTACTTGTTTTGTCTAACTTATTTATCACAGTTGATATTCATTGTTTGTAATGATACTGAAGTTATTTATGACATACTGTAGGTTTATTGATAAACACCTGGTCATCTTCATCAGCACATTCTGTCAATCGCTTGTAACTGTGGATTTGTTATGAAGTTTAAGACAGCTGATTTCTAGGAATAATAGGCTACTACTGTTACCAAAAACATTTGTCATATGTTTTTGTACCATTAGTAATAGCAATTTAGCAAAGTTTTTGTAGCACTCAACAATTCAGTAATTACTGATCTTAAAAAATATGTAATCTAGTCTAATATAAACAAAATACAGGATAAGTGTGTGATTTATAAAACGACAGGTTGATTATCTGAACACTACTGTAACTCATAACATTTTTTTTAGTGCGAATAAAAATCGCAAAGATTATCATTGTTATGCAAAAGCAACGTGATTATTTCCGACGGCGTTTAACGATCTACTCATCGAAACGGTCGGTTGAGGTGTAGGTTGAAAAATAGGGTTCGTAACCACCGCAAGTGCATTGCCAATTAAATAGCAGTTTGAAAACTTTGTGAGTAAACATTGGATGAGTCGTACATTTAAATGATGTTTTATTAATGTTTTCTGAACTTCATACTTTATTTAGGGTATTTAAATAAATACGCTCAAATAACCGAACAAGTCTTGCCCCCAATTAGTTTGGATATCCGAGGGTTTACTGTATTTACTTCAGGTGCAGGACCTGAATTATTATTATTAAATAATAATAATTAAAAAGTTTTTGAAATATAATAGTGGTTTTTATTTCGGTTTCTCTTCCTCCATTTCATTAAAAACATTTTGTTTTTGTTACGTTCTTTAAATCAGTTTGTTTTACTACAGATTTCAATCTGTTTGCGGCATTGATTAAGTTAACATACCTTGTACTATTTCTCTTCATTTTCTAAACCTGATACTGCCCTCTTTTTATTCAACAGGTTTGCTGTGAATAATTAATATTAAAATAGTCGTTTTTTTTAATACTTAAAGTAACTTTTTAACTTTTCGTATCAAACTTTTCTTTGGCCAGTCCAACAATATCATTTATTTAATTCATGATAATAATAAATCCATATGATAAAAATAACTTCAAAATAAATAAGTATATAAAGTATAGAGCTTATATTTGCTTATAATTTAAAATTTATGACAATAAGTTTATAGGAATAAACAGTATAAAGAATATACAAATAATTCTTGCTTATTCAAGAATACAAGATGTGTGAATTATTACCTTAATGTTTATATATTATATTTACCTCATACTAAACTGTAAGAAGTAATATGATTGTTAGAACAATATATTTTCGAGAATCTTTTATTTTTTACCATTTTACGCACATACTGTACTGAACTATAAATAAAACTAGTTAGGATTTGTATCGTAATATTTTTACGGTTCATTTCTTCTTCTTTTCGTTTCACCCTCTTTGGGGTACGCTGAATCAATCATTTCTTGCACGCTGTACTTTTCTTTGTTCCCAGTAGCTCTTCATTCTTTCTGATCTTCTTTTCCTCTCCTCTTCCGAAATGATAGGTTTAGGTCTTATTTTGGTTTTATCCTGGAATCTTATTCTTTCGTCCTTGGTACTTATCTTAGCAGTTTGGTCAAGCAGTGAATTTTCTGTAATTTTTAAGTCTATTAGGTCTTTTTCAATTTCTTTAAACCAGTTCGGTTTTGTTTTACGATTATGGAAAAAATCAAACACTTGTTTCGTCAATCTATTGGAGTTCATTCTAAGAAGATGGCCGTAAAAATTTATTCTCCTTTTTCTCATAGTATCGGACAGTTTTTCACTTTTCTTATAGAGAGCTTCATTTCTTATATATACAACCTTATTATCCTGAAATTTTGTTCCTATAATTTTTCTTAAGATTTTCCTTTCCGTTATTTCAAGTTTTTCTATCTGGCCTATGCGATTCATGGTTAATGTTTCTGCTGCGTACAGTGCTTCCGGCTTGATCACTGATTTATAATGTTTAATTTTAGACCCCCATGAAAGGGATTTCGTATTGTATGTTTCTTTCGTCAATTGGAAGGCCAATTTACAGTTCATTTATTAGTAGTAAATTACTTTTTTTTACACATAAATTTTGAATGAAAACGGTGAATTTCGAGTAACGATTGTACTATAACAATTAAACGTCAGTAAAGCTAGTTACACACACAAATGATTTTGATCAGAAAAATATCAAATTATGAAATTCTTTTAAAGAACAATAATTCGAATAGGAGCTTGCACACTGTTTATTCGTCATATTGCTAAATCATCAGGATTTAGTGATTTAAATTGGGTGAAAAGTGCCTATAGCACATCACCTTATCTAAATCCTTATTTGTGATACTCCAGTCTCTCCTATTAGGTTTCATATAGAAAATATCTGACACACGCTTCCTTCCTGCATTCCTGACCACTGAGTGAGCAAAATGTTCCCTGAGTAAGACTTCCGAAGTTGTGTACTCCCATCTAAAACAGCCTTCAACAGGCTCTCCATAAATGTCAAGCATTAGGAGGTGGAGATGTGCACTGGACAAAAGCGAATCTCTCCTACTACCACTTCCAACCTGATAACGCTGTTTTGAGCCTGTCTGATATTACACATCTGTATTTTTTGTAGTTTCTCATTCCATGAAATCCACTAGCAACACATCTTTATGTATATATATATATATATATATATATATATATATATATAAACAGTAGCCATGATATTTCTGTTGTTAAACATGTTTTTGTTTTTAATTGGAAAGTTTGATTTGAATGCACCATTCTCGCACAGCACTGTCAATCATGAAGTTTTCACCATTTACTCAATCATTCTTCAATGAATTTCTGCTGTTATTCCCTTCTGTCTAAAGAAAACATTTACTTTACAGTTTGCACATGGCTGGAGAATCAGGTGATGTGACCATCTTTACAAGTCCAGCTGAGCTCATAATGATGTTATGAAGTTGGAAGTGATAGTAGTTATAGTAGGAGAGATGTTCTGTTGTCCAGTTTGCAGCTTGGTCTACTACAGATCGATAGGCCAAACTGTAGATTCAGAGGTTGAAAAAAAATAGCCCTTCATGAAGAGTACAGCAGAGAAAATGATCATTTTTGTTTTTAATGACATAACTTTAAGAGTTAGTGTTTAATAGTACTTATAATATTCTTATTTTGGAATTAATTTTTATATCATCCATGTAATTCATTGAAGGATGACATAGACTTACAAAAATGATTGAAAAGTATGCTATCGAAGTTCTAAAAATGTACAGAATGCTCCTTCTTGTTCCCTTGTCTGGTTAATTAGATGAACCCAATAAGTTCGATTAAACTTGAGACTGCAACCCAACAACCATGTATGAACAATTTATACATTTTCCATATAACCTGAGTTACGGTCACATCCTACTAAATGACTACACTTGCGATACAGAAAAATCCATGTGTAAACAGAATGAGTACAAGATAAATTATCATTCAATATATTTCTGTACAATCAAAATAAGTACGTCTACGGCTAACAGTTGATAGTTTTTCCAAGAGTTTTACTAATTTTTATAAAGAAATTTATTTACTGAAAAGGTCATATAATAGCTACTTTATGTACCTGTAAAATTTTTGTGTAATCAGGTGATATTTAATTTGTTCTTTGTAAAACAGTATTTAAAAAATTATTGCTAGAAAATTAAGGCTTGAAATTCATTAGTAAACTGTATGTTATTAAGAATGTGGTTTATGTTTGTTGGTTTGAATGTGTAAGCAAACGCCTTCATAATATATGTATCATTGCACACAAAAAATAAGTAATCAAATAAGAAATATATATACTGGATAAACATTAAAACTTGTTTCTAAGTAATTAATTTGTTATGTAGATAATCCGTGTTATTTAAATTGTTTGATGAATTTACGCTTGAAGTTTCATAGTAAATACAGAGTTATAGAAAAACTCCTGCTAGTGCTTATTAACCCTAAGCAGGATTATAAAAAGTAAAAGATGAAAAATACTTTTCTAATTATACCAACATGCTTGAAATCAATTTTGGCAGGGCATGCTTACTCAGGCAATGACATTGGGGATGACGATTCGGAAGAGGACTTTGAAGGTTAGTTGAATTGGGTTTCTAGAGGGTAGATAATTGAGTTAGAACAAATTTGGATTTATCCTCATCCATAACTGTCCTCGCTACTTTAGGATTAGGATGGAGCTATCACCTAGCTATTTCTATGTGGAATGCAATTAACTCTTAGGGATTCATACCTAATCGTTTCTTTTATATCTGGGATCTATAGCTATGTAATCTTGTTTGTGTTCTTAGTTGTATTTCACTCATTGTGTATGCTTGGTCTCATAATAAATAGTTTCTGTGTGCATCAAAGTAAAATTTTATCTATATTTACATTACAGTGAAACTTTGCTTAACCGTCCAACTTACTGTTTTGTTACTTGAGTCTTACAGTCTGAATGTAACACACTGAGAGAAACTATTGCAAAAATATGATTTTCTAATAGCATAGCAGTAATATTTTTTACTTTTTCAGAATATATATAACAGAAATATATATAACCGTATATATATAATAGAAAATACATAACAGTATTCCTTCAAGTTTCATATTTTCCAACTTGCTGCTAAAAAGGTTAGAAATACTGGAAGAGAGGCACTAAGAAAAAATATTGAAAAATATAATTTTCTACCTGCAGCATAACTAAAGCAATAATATTATTTAGGCCAATATATTTATAATGTCCAAATTACTAATTTAATCCTAGAGAGTAATATTGTTATAGAGGCACCAGAAAGAAATACACTAAGAAAAAATATTGCAAAAATAAAAATTTCTATGAACATAGTAATACCATTTATATACAGCGTATCCCACAAAGAGGTTTACACATTTGATCCTCCATTATTTTCTCATTCCTCCGTTGATCATTTCGAAACTATACACTTTTTACAGAAGGTACCACGTATAGTATGTGAGAATCGCACCTGGCTGATGTTTGTAGAAACAAAATGGCTTTTTAAATAAAAGTGTAGAACTGATTTTGTTATTTTTTTCAAACAAAATTTTATTTATTTATTTTTCGTGTTTAGCATCCGACAATTGTGCACACTTGGGCTAATGCAGACGATAGAATGATTTATAGTGTATGAAAATGCCAAGCCCTCGCCGGGAATCGAACCCGGGTCCTCGGGATAAAAGCCTAGTAGTACGCTATCAACTAGGCCACCGATTTTATTTTTTAAAAAATTTAATCAGATACAAACTAATTAAAAAAAAGTAAACAGCAATGAACATTTCATAAATCAGACCTATTCAAACTGGAAACCATCCATAGCTGATAACGCCGAACAAATGAATTGTACGCTCTTGAAAATAACTCCTGAGGTATCCGAAGTAATTCCTCTTCAATAACACATTTCAAATCGTCATCGTTGTTGAAACTATAAGTGTACACTTTTCCTTTAAGTATCACCATAGGCAAAAGTCACACAGTTAAATCAGATCTGGGAAGCCATAAAGAATTACTTCCATGGTCAATCCAATGCCCTTGAAGGTTGCCATTTAATAACTGTTTGACTGTTTGCATAGTGAGGTGCTGCACCATCGTGTTGGAAAATTGCCTGCCTCATTTCAGGTACTCAAAAACATTACGTGTGTATTTAAAACTTGTTCTACCTACTTCCAGTCATGGAAGTCTGAAAAGTCATAAGACAACACTCCATTGTCATTGACAGTTTTCCATACAGTAAACCCTTTCGATTTAAGATTTTTTGTTCAAGAATGTGTGGATTTGTGGCATTGTAATAATTACAATTATGCCTATTAACTACACCATTGCAATAGAAAGTGGACTCATCTGAGAAAATAATACACAATGTCAATAACGATTGTGCTCATGAAACTCTAAGATGCAGGAACAGAATTACACTTCTGTCCGGATCATCTTCAAATAGGTTATGGACTAGATGACTTTTGAAAATTTAATTTTTTTTATTTTAACAATTCTCTGTACTGAAATTTTGGAAACTCCAGTTTCAAGTGCTACATTTCTAAGTGATTTGGGTTTACATGGTGAGCGGAGTATTGAAGTGCTAACTAGTTCTTTTTTCTGATCTGGAGTTTGAGAGTACTTTTTCACTACACTTCCAGTTTCGAACAGCAAATTCTATTTAATTATTGATGTTTTAGTTGGAGGTTTGACTCCCAGAAAGGTGAGCTGAAATCAGAAGATTTAGAAAACTGATTCCGCAGTATTATCAAAAGCAATGGCTCACGCAGAACACTTTGCTTTTTAATCTAATGTAAATAACTAATCCCGTAAAATGGCGCCCAACAAATTAGGTAATGTTTTTGTTCTTTTAAAAATGTAATTTAACAGTTGTTAAAGAATTAGCCGCCTCAGTGGCCTAGTAGATAGCATATTGGGTTTTCACCGCGAGGATTCCAGGCCAGGGCTTGGCATTTTCATATGCTATAAATCATCCCATCGCCTGAATTATTAGCCCAAGTGTGCACAATAGTCGGATGTTTAACACAAAAAAAAAGCTTTTCAATAGTCTGATTTAATACTGCAGTACAGCGATATTTTTAAGAGGGATATAATTTATTTTGGCTGCCATTTTGTTTCTACAAACATCAGCCAGATGCAATTCTCACATACTATTTCTAATACCTTCTTTAAAAAGCATGTATAGTTTCAAAATTTTTATGCAAATAAAATGTTTAGTGCTAGACTTTTCGACAGTAACAATCCTCTGAATTAATCTTACTAAAAAAAAATAAATCAAAAATATGAATTTCTACTTGCAAAATAAAAATTTTTTGGTTACTATATTTCAATGTGTCAAATTCCATAATGCCCAACTTACTGTTTGGATTGTTACACTTAAGACAGATGAAACTAAGCTCTGTTGTTTATGAATATTTTCTTTTTTTGTACATATTTTTTAATTTCTGTGTTATGAATTGCATTATAATTACATTTTGTGTAAATTTTTATTTGTGATTTTTCTGTTAAATATCTGTCGTAATGCTAACATTATTAGTCAATTTGTTCAGTGTCACAGTTTTCTGTTCTTTAATATTTGCTCTATTTTCAAGACAGTAATTAATTTTGAATATAAAATAAATGTTTGTGTGTGTGTGTGTCAAGTGGTAGATATAGGATTTTCATAAAGGGAGTGCTAGGTGAAATTTATGAACACTAAATTTATGGATGGAGTCTGGGGAATTTTGTGAAAACAGAAGTATCAGTCTGCATTTTTAGGTTATCTTTAAACAAATATCTCTGTTCTTTAACCAAAGCTATCGTAATTTAACCACAGTGTGACATTTCATTGATACTATACTATGAAAACATTGCAGTAAGCTATGAAAATCAGTCGAGACTAGAACGGCAATATCTAGCGTCCATATCTGTGCTCACTCTTACCTTCCCATCTGTCTGTTTGAGGTCTTGGCCAATAAAAATAGCTACAAATAGATTACAAGAGGTTTACTGGGCCTGTTTACAAATTATTTTACAGTCCCCACACCCTCCAACAATATTATCAATCACTAATTTCCTTGTTTAACCTGCACACCGCTAAACATTTATCCAGTGGTAACTGTATTATAAGGTTGTTTACATCTTACAGGCTTAGTTATAGGCTTAGTGTGATGTTGTGAATCAATTTTGAAGATTTTTTTCTCTTGTAGGCCCCTATGCATTTGTTCCCTCTTAGTGACCTTGACAGAAGTGGCAATTGTTATAGTTATGGTCCAGCGTAAAGTCAATTCAACAAAACAGTTCACTATTACATACACCAAATTACGCAGTTTGTCACATTATTTTTCAGAAAAATTCTGATTTTTCTGTGAAATATTGATTTAAATCAAATTTCGGACAAGTGCTTGATGGATTCTCCTGTAATTCAAAATTTATTGTACATAATTGAGAAACCATTTTGAAGTATGTTTAATTGAAGTATTTTTGTATTTGTATATTTAATGTTGCTTCAGAAGTATTTTGAAATAAAATGATACAAAATATGGGAAATATTTTTAGAAAAAATATGTAATGGCTATTAAAATTTAGTAAAAAAAAAAAATTTTTTTTTTACCAATTTTTAGTACCAAAAAAGTACTTATTTTAGTCCTCATGTAAGTATAGGAGCAATTTTATTGTTAATGCAAAATGAAACAACAAGCTTATAAATCTTTAAGATGGTTTCAAATATTCTTGACAGATAAATTAAAATGTCATCGCCTTATAAATGCGTAAAGAGTGAAACTAGTATTAACAAATACTGATTACATCATAATTAAATATTTGTATTGGGTAAATTTTTACCAGCTTTGTAAATTTTAAATTTATTGTTCAAATTTTACATCTTATTGCTGACGTTTTGGTAACGGACATAATCCAGATTGTGTCAACACATGTAATGTTCACAAAGTTAGAAAGGTAGAAAAATTTACTTGACACAGTGATAAAATAAATAAGGTTATTCTAATTTAACTTCACTAACATTGCTTTATAATCTCTCAGAAAAAATCGCTAAAGCAGTGTTGCGGACTTTAGATAAAAAATGTTTCTCTTATATTTATTTACCCCACGGGGGGGTGGGGTGCAGACTAGCTGCACCTATTGGAGGGTTTAGACGTCCCTCGCGGTACCAGAGTCAAGCACACACACTTACGACTTTAAAACTTTATACTCATACATACCTTTAGAAGGAGGTGATAATAGCTTCAATATGCTTTTCGCCTTAAAATACCAACAAACAAAAAAATCATATTTATTTGTTTCTAGTCATTCCCATTAAAAAAAAAACTTTTACAACAATAATACCACAGATATCTGGGCCATGACTGACTTCACTTCGTTGTTTCCTAAATTCTTGACTATTCTTCATAAAAGTATCAAGAAATCTTGATAACCATGGCACAGCAATTAATATAATTGTTGATTAAGATGGCATTTCCAAATACAGGTATATTTTATGAATGTATTGTATTGTACAAGTAAATTGGTGAATTAATAATATTAGGAATTATATTAGAAAGATGAGATAAAATAATAATCACGCACACAGCTGTCTTGCTGACATAAAGCAAAATTTTGACTTTTTATCTTTCACTATTTTGAAAATCTGATTTCACCATCCTAATCAGGATTAAAATCTGCATAAATTAGCATTTTCAAATTACATTGAAGATACAAAAACGAACTCTAACCATTGTTAAGTCCATTTTCATATTTTCAATGAAATTTAAAAGTCCTAAATGTTAGTTAATACAGATTTTAAACGCTGTGCTTGTTGACAAAGCTTTAAAATGTACCAACAAAGCTAGAACTTGCAGGACTTTGTTTGTTGTTTGTTAACAAACATCACAAGAATTTGTTAATTTTAACCGGAGTAAATATTGTAATAAAATTATTTTTAGTCAGTTCAGTAGGCTTAAAAATATGGACGATAGGGATGTTGGATTATGTGACTTGTTTGAGGAATAGCAGTTGTTATAGTCATGGTCCTGCATAAAGTAATTTTAACAAAACAGTAGTCTCTGACAGACACCAGACAGTTTGCCATCATCATATTATTTTCCATAAAAATTCAGATTTTCCTTTGTGACATTTAGTTTAAAATAGTCCTTAGACAGGTGGATATATAATGAGATGTGCTATTGTTGAGGGAAGCTTGGGTTCTGCAGAGGCTGTAGTACTGAGGATTGGAGTAATAACAAAAGTTTGATTACAGCAGTAATTATATAAATTGCTATAAGTAAAGGAAATAGTTATTATTTATAAAGTAGGAAGTTACTACAATTTAGCATGGGGTTTATAGGTTGCTAGTTAACGTACTACTGGCATTGCAAGGGCCAGACCAGTAGCTGTTTCCACATTGCCAATAACTGGCAAGCAAGTTTAAGTGCAACTGCTGAAGTCTTGATTAATTGTCGCCCTTTTAACCCACAGTTAAGGTTAATTCAGTTAAAATTCTTTTTATATTCTTCTTTTCTGCTAGGATTATTGTCACTGTTCAGTATAATGATCTGTCTTCCCTAGCTTCGTCAATTCTACTTTCGTTGATGCGTTTCTGAGAACCCCCATCTTCAAAAACTATATCTATACTCACAGTATAGATATAGTTTTTGAAGATGGAGGTTCTCCAAAACGCATCAACGAAAGTAGAATTGACGAAGCTAGGGAAGGCAGATCATTAATTCAGTTATCTGATGTTTTTCAACAGTTTTTCAATATAAATAATAAAAGTAACCTTCTAGACAAAACAAAACACTGTAACTGGACGCGACTTATATATAGCAGCGGAAGCTGACACTAATTGCTACACTAAGCAAACATTTACCAAATCGAAAAGTAAACAATCATCGTAATTGTTATAATCTTATAACTTATAATCTTATCATCTAGGGGAATGATAGAAACATTTTTTTTTTTAACGTCTGACTATTGTGCACTCTTGGGCTAATGCAGTCGATTGAGAAACACTTCAGATATATGGTTTGCTGTCAAAGTAAAAAAAAATTTAGTTTAATACATGACAGAAAATTATTTCTGTCGTAGGTTATACAAACACATTTAGATCAAGGCTAGTAAGATAATTGGCAAGTTAAATATATAATTGGCCCAAGTTTAATAGTTGTCTCAATATTTGTTAAATTTATTAACAGAAGCTAGGTGAAAAATACTTTTAAAAAATAAAACTGAAATTAACACCAAGATAATAAACTTGTAATTATGCCATATCTATGCATGGTGAAATATTGGGTTAGGTGTAACTATTGAGCTATGCATTAATTACTTTCAATTTCTATTTACTGTAACCACTGTAGGCACTTAGAAAATGGGGCTTACAAAACGTATGGATTCGATATTTTTATTTGTATCATAAATTTGTTTTCAATTTACAGTACAATAAGTAATGACTTTTGTGAGTTTTACGTAATAAAATAACATTTTTGCATATGAAGCTTAAAATAATGCTTTAAACATATACTCTAAAATAGTGCAATTAACATTTCTTTTTGAATAATACTGTGAACTTTTCTTCTAAGATAACGCTGTGAATGTTTCTTTTGAGATAATGTTGTGAAATTTCCTTCCGAAATAATGTTATAAAATGTTTATGACTAACAGTAATCTTAAGAATTAATTATAAAAGGGTAAACTTCAGAGAATACAGTTTCCCATTGCATGATTACTAATACATTAATGGTAAAATTTAAAACGACAAAATTTTCATATTCCATTTATATTCAATATTGGTTTTTTCTTTTTAATAAAACTGTTTGAATGATTTCACTAGTGAAGTTTTATTTTCCACTATTAAATATTTACTTCAGTTGAGTTTTTCTTCTGTTTTAAATGTAGAGTTCGTTTTATTGTTTCAGTCGTACATATTTTGGAATTTTTACTTTTTTTTATTTAGTTCCACGTATAATATTTAGTGAAATCTTTCTAATACAAACGTTGTTTTAGTACTTTTAAATAATTTATATTAAATCCAAGAGTGTTTACTGGGTGTCCAGAGAATTTGAACCACAGGGAAATAACTTGTTTCCTTATTTCAATAATTGTATCCACCCGTGAATGAAATTAGTGTTATTTTAAACATGAATTATTAGATGAGTTAGTCCATTAATAAATATTGGTTTTGATACATTTTAAAACGCCCGAAACAAAAATACAGTCCAAACAGTGAACTGCAAAGGGGGAACCGGCTCCAAAAAAAGCAAAAACTGTTTTTTCGGCTGGGAAAGTGATGGCGACTGTCTTTTGGGATAGTCATGGAATTATTTTAATCGACTATCTTCAAAAAGGAAAAACCATTACAGGAGCATACTACGCATCATTACTTGACAAGCTGAAGTCAGATCTTGCGGAAAAACGGCCACATTTGCAGAAAAAAAATCCTGTTTCACCAAGACAACGCACCGTCTCACACCTCAGCGGTTGCCATGGCGAAAATCCATGAATTACAGTTTGAACTGCTTGACCATCCGCCTTACTCACCAGATCTAGCCCCAAGCGACTTTTTTTTGTTCCCTCATCTAAAAATTGAGCTCGGAGGACAGAGATTTTCGTCAAATGAAGAGGCAATCACCTTCGTGAACAATTATTTTGCAGCGAAAAACACAGAGCACTATTTGGACGGGTTACAGAGATGGGAGCATCGCTGAGAAAAGTGTGTAGAGGTACAAGGATACTATGTTGAAAAATAAAAAAAAAAATTCTGAAAAAATGTCTTGTATCTTTGTTAGGTCGGAAACTTCTCAGACCACCCTCGTATACTGAACAACGTACTATAATCAAACTAACAAACAGTAGAACATGGTAAACTTACTGTATTTACCACTTGTTAGGCCTAAGGAATCAAACATAAACTCACTTTGATCTTCTACAATTAATTACTAGGTTTATTATTGTATTAAAATAAAAAAGCCTATTTAGTCTAAGATACTGCTGATTTTAAAGATGAAACCAAGTGTCAGTCTCAGGTAATGTAAACATGTAGTTATTCCAAATAATACAGGTTTAGGCTTTAATAAACTAAAGGTTTAGTTTAAGCTAATAAAGCTTTAATATACTAGGTCTGTTTGGTACTTTACACTTTCTAATTTGTTTACAAATATTTTAATCTAAAAGTAAAATTTAGAGTAATTTTTTTTTAATTAATATATTCGAAGATTCGAACCATGGCTTTATAGATCATGAGGCCTATTCATTACCCACCACATTAAAAATACGCTAGCAGTAGTGTACTATTTCTTTAAACATTGACATTTCTTTAAATGTAGTAATCAAATAATTTTTTTGTTTAATTATGGGTTAAAATGTATTATTAATGGATTAACCAATTATCTAATGTCATGTTTAAAATAACACTAATTTCATTCATGGGTAGATAAAAATAATGAAACACCATGCTATTTCGTATGGTACAAATTCTCTAGGACACCCGGTATAAGATTTATTTTTATTTGAAAATCATGAAATTACGTAATACAAAATTAGTTGTATATTGTAAATATTAATTCCATTTATGGTAAATCAAAATTTAATACAGTTCTAGAAATAATTCAGGCCCTAAATGTAATAAATAAAAACGAAAAGGGTTTGTAATTTTGCAAAACGATTTTTTTCGTAATTTTCCAGGAGAATATGCAGGAACTCAAGGTCTCGGGCTACTCCGTTTACATTCTACATTTCGTCACGACCTAAAGATTTATGCCTCCGATGAAGGACGAGTTCAGATGACTGCAGCTGCGTTTGCAAAAGGTTTATTAGCTCTAGAGGGCGAACTGACACCGATTCTAGTCCAAATGGTAAAAAGTGCCAACACTAACGGATTACTCGACAATGACTGTGATGCCAGTAAACACCAAAATATGTAAGATGAAATTACATTTTAATGAAATATAATAAATTATTATATGTTACGTTACTTTTGAATTTTTGCTCACCTAGGCTCTTTTGCTTTGAATTATCCTAAGTTGGATAAATTCTTGCATAAAAAATGTCTAAATTATGTTACAACTTATTGTTGTACTTTAAAGGAAATAATACATAAGTACATATTGTACTTTAAATCGTAAGCCATCAAACACTAGAAATGAACTTAATTCTCTTTTTTTGTGTTAAACCTAATATTTAAATACAAGAACTAAGATTAAATGCCTAAGTCTGTGTTGGAGCACTAAGAAATACTCAAGCCTGATGACCGACCCTGAGTTGTCAATACTTTAATTTAAAATTGTACTATAATTTAATTAGTGATAAGCCTAAGTCTTATATAGATTTATAGATTTTTTGTAAATTTTATATAGAATATTTTATAGATATTGTAGAGATATGCTTCAAATGTAAATCAAATCGGATAAAGCCTACTTATACTCTATTGGTCAAAATTGACTAAACATTTTAAATTGCATAATCAGTAGGGACTCAGTTATCCAGATTTTATAGGACCAAGGCTGTTTTGGAATAATGAAATTTTGGATAAGCAGGAACGCCATAAAACATGATTATCAGTAGGGCATGAGACATCAGATAACATTGTCATGAGCTACCATGTAGCAGAGTCAATGTCCGTTGCAGGTGAGCATGATTTATAGGTCAAAAATAGTTTCCGCTTATCACCAGGGAAACTGCTGGAGCAAAGAGTCGCAGTGAGAGTAGTGGGCTTTTTTTTTGGGGGGGGCTAATAAAACTTACTACACATAAATACAAGCTTAAAGTTTTTTTAATAAGACTGAAAACGTAAACAAATTCTGTACATTATAGTATTTTCACTTTAAAATAGCATACATGGTAGTCCATTGTCCTGTTTTTAAACTGTCTATTTAAAAAAATAAAGATTTAGGTCTTACATATGTCTGATGATATAAACAAAAGTCTGGTCCCATTGGTGCCAGACGATAAATGTGTCCCATAGCATCTTTACTTATTTGCTTACCATAAAGCAAACTGTCACTAAGCTGGAGTTTTGTTTTGACATTAGATACCTTTACCTCCTAATTACCTTTACCTTTACATTAGATACCTTTACCTTTGAAATTAGTTATTTATGTTGAAACAAAAATAAATGATTAGTTGACTAGAAATCAGTGTTGTGTGCTAAAAATGATTCTTTTTACTATTTTGAAATATTTTTTCTTATAAAAGCAGTACAATAGGCTAACTTTTGTCAACAGAAATGACAAAAAACCTCTCTTTCCTTACTTAAATTTTTTTTTTAATCGCTTGTGACAAGCCAGAACTTTGGATAATTGTGTTCTTAATGTTTATTAACTTTTTTGTATTTTTAAGGGCAAAAGCTCGGCTCCATGAACTTATGCAGCAAGATCGAATATTTACTTCTGAAGATAGGGAAATTATTAATCCGTGCAACTCTATTAGCATTACAATGGCTCTTGACTTTGTAAAAAATCCAGTTAAATGCTGCGAGCGTGTTCAAGACCTTATACAAAGACTTATGAATATTGTCCGTGCCAAAAAAGATGACCCCAAAACCAAAGGTAAATTAAAGTGTAGCGATACTGTCTTGTACATCTAATAAACTGGTTTTTATCACCTTAGTTAAGTTTTGACGTTCTAGTATAATGGCCTTTATTATGTAAATACGAAGTAAGGTGGCGTACATGTTGGCCTGTGTATCTGAGGATAACTCTTTCAGTATTAGAATACTGTAAACATAAAGCCTTATTTACGAAAATTAAAGGTAGTCTCGTTAGAAAGAAAAGTTTGATGCAGAAACATCTGGTGAAATAAATCGGAATGAACAAGAAAAATATAAAAAAAAGATTTATGTAGTTTAGGGTCCGCTAGTGAAACGGGATTATTAAATAAAGTAATTGATTGTTGAAAAAAAACTTTAAATATTTTCTTAGTAAATAATTGAATGTGTATAATAGCCATTATGGATACAATATGAAAAATATTATTTTTTGAACACTACGTCTACCAAATGTCCTCCTTTCCAGTTAGGGCATTCCTGGAGCCTGATTTGGAAGTTTTGCATGACCTCTCGCAGCATGTTGACAGGTTGCCGCAATCTCATCTACAATTCGTTGTCCACCTACAATCATCCCTTTTCACTGGCAGACCCTGTATTTTCCCTAAAAAAACAGCTAACAAATTCGTTGGCTAGATATTTATTTTGCCATAAAATTTATTTAAACATTGGTTTTTCCAGATGCAATTTTATACCATGGAGAAACGTGGGAGCTGATGATGAGAAGATGGGGGAAAATTGAAAAAGATTTTTGCACAAAAAATAAAACGTTTGATATTTCTAAAATTCCTGACATTTATGATTGTATAAAGTATGACTTGCAGCACAACCAACATTCGCTGCAATTCGAGCAGGCTGAAGAATTATACATCAATGCTAAAAATCTGGCAGATATTGTGATACCACAGGTACGCTGTTAAACTAGCTGTAATACTGTTTGCAATAAGTTAATAGTGTAACTTTAATTCCAGGGGACTGTGGCAAATGTTTTTGTTGGATTTTTTTTTCATGCGAAAAACCGTTAAGGTTATCATCGCCGAGGCACGATACTAATAAAATAAAATTTAGGAATATCACAAAATAAAAAATAACAGTAATTTAAAACAATATACAATAGCAGCTATAAATACTTTTCCTAAAACTAGTTAACAATAAAATATAACAACAAATAAATAAATAAATAAAACTAAACAACAAGGAAAACAAAGCAAACAATAACAAATTCAGATAAATAAATAGCCACAAACATACAACTTGTTGCAGGGCTATAAAGAGACCCTGCAATATTATTTTAAGTTAAGTTTTATATAACAAATTCAGACGATGAAAGAATTTCAGCGTCCGGTCAATGGCCGAGACACTATCTCCCAACGTCCTCTGCATACTATTCCCCAGACCACATACACGACCTATATTTTGGAAACCATCACAGTCTAGCAATATATGTCTTACTGTGATGGTTTCTCTACAAAACCCGCACTGATACGGGTCCCCACGTTCCATCAGAAATCGATGTGTTAACATGAAGTGACCAATGCGAAGGCGGGTAACCACAACCTCTTCGTTTTCTCATTAAGTAAGAAGAAGGTGGATACATTTTTTCCAATTATAAAACCGAACATCGAAACACAAAAATTCTGTTACAAAATTGATATTTCGTAATGGAAATTTATGTTATTATAACTGTTTATTTGGATACTTGCTGTTGTTTTTGTCTGTAAAAGCAATATACAATATTTCGAGAATATGGATCAACTCTCGTATTTAAGTGCCTAACTTGAAACCTAAACATGGAACTAAAACACAAGCCCAGATAGGACAAATCTCTGGGTGGTCAGACCAGAAGTAAAACTAAGGTTAACATGTGTTCAGCAAGCCACATACATTTTTTTTTTGCGGGGAAAAACCGTTAAGGTTATCATCGCCGTCACGCAAAATGAAAGTATAAAAAAAAATTAATAAAATTTTACTTAAATAAGAAGTAAAAATAAATTAAACAAAAATTTAAATAAGTAAAACTATATTACAATAACGAATACTTAAAAACTAAATAACAATGAATAAAATTTAATAACAATTTGTAAAAGTATATGTAAACATAACAGACATATAGTTATTTAGAGAAATAAATAAATAAAATATAAAAGTGATGTAAATTGTCCCTGAAAAAAAAATTAAATAAAATGGTACAATGTACAAAGCAAAATTAAGAATAAAAATAATAACAATAACAACAATAATTTAAATTTTATTTAAAAGATTCAAGCGACGCAAGAATGTTAGTACTCGGTCAATAGCCGTAGAATCATCTTTTAATATTTCCTCTAAATTGACACCTTGTCCACATAATTGGTGCATGTTCCTTAGACCATTACAATCTCGCATAACATGTTCGATGGTAATGAGTGCTTGGCAAAACTCACAAAAGGGGTCCCTGCCTCTCATCAAGAAACCATGTGTGAAAAGAGAATGTCCAATGCGGAGACGGGTAACCACTACCTCTTCCTGAAACCATACAAGTCACCAAGAAAACAAAGTGAAATTGCTATACAATAGCTGACATTTACCATATCAGAAAAAATTAACTGACTGATGTCCATACATGCCAATATGTAATGGAAATTACCTGCCTGTTTAGGGTTATTGACAAATGCCGTTACCTCTCTCTAAGTTTTTTTAGACTGGAATCCTTATTTTTTTAATCATGTAAATATTATCCTTTTTAAATTAAAAATTGTTTATTTTCAAATTTAAAGTTCATTTTAGGTTTTAAGTTAGGTACTTGAGAATGAGAATTGATCCATACTCTTGAAACGTATTACACAAATAATGACAAATGTGCTAATAAATAGGAACAATAACATAAAAATTCATAGAAAAGCTTCATGAGGCCGTCTTATGGAAATAATTATAAATAAATAATCACTGCTTGCAGCTGTCTGATTGATGTGATGGAAGATAATTTTCAAAAAGTAACATTACATTGTGTATCGTAAATTTTTTTTGAAAACTGGTTTTATTACAATGAAAACATGAAAATGCGTCCTGATTGGTATCAGATTCATTTTTTTTATTTTCATCAAATTTTAAGTGAAAATTTATGCAGATTTTAACGTTTATTATGATAGTGAAATCATATTTTCAAAAATGTGTTATATAGAGGTAAGAATTATTTAAGATGCCAGAATGTGTTGTATAATGAATTGTCCAAACTATTCCCAGAATCAATTATTATGCTAAATTCTAATCATTTCAAACCAAAGTGCCTAAACACACACACACACATCAGGATCAGCAGTAATTTCAAAGTAGGTCATTTCCCAATGGAAATTTGCTTAGGACAGTTTTGTATATTTATTTAATTGAAGTACAAAATATATAAATAAAAGAAAAAATCAGAGTTGTTTTTGAAATAACATTTCATGTTACGTTAAGGTTTTTTGCATAAAAATTTTCAACATTATCTGAGTTTTTACAGGGCCCCCAAATATGTTTCATTTTGCCACCTAGTTACCCTATAGCCACTGGATGCTATTTAATGTGTGTTCAAGAATTCAGTTACATCAGTTTCTGAGTTTCATTTAATCAGTCAATTTGTTTTGAGTTAGCATTTTGTAATTGTTAAATATTAAGTATTGTGTCCAGTGTAGAAAGCAGGCAATAATCTTTCATACTGCACTTATTGGATTAAAATAATCATAAAAATAAATGTAATATTTCTTAAAAATATACAAATATTTTCCTTCCTTTCTGCCCATTGGGCATTTTTAAAAAAAAAAACAATTTTTTACTTTTCTTCTTCATCCGGATCACCCACTTTGGGGTACACCAAATCAGTTACTTTGATGTGCGTTAGCTGCCTTCCGCTGTATCCAATACTGCTTCATTCTATCCGAGGCTGCCTTCCTTCTTTCATCCGAGACTGCCCCGCCCCTTTTAGATGTTGGTTTTTCTTGGAACCTTAGGTTATCATTATGTAAAAGTTTTCGCAGTTTAAGTACATCGTCAATCATCTCATCTGATATCGCCAGCTCAGTTAAGTCCTCCTGGACCCGCCTGAACCAATTACTCTTCGTTTTCCGATCTCTGAAGAAAGCAAAGATCCGCCTAGTAAGTCTACTGCTGTTCATCCTACTAATATGGCCATAAAAACTAAGTCGTCTTTTCCTCATGCTATCTGAGAATCTCTCAATTTTGAGATACAGGTTTTTATTAGAAATCAACTTTACTTCATTATTTCTAAATTACTTCATTATTTTTACTTTTATTAATCTGAAGATAATTTAAATTGTAAACAAAATTCACAAATTATTTATTATTTTATTAATCATACAATTGCTCAGTAGTCTTTATTAACCGTCATTGGGATGACGAATGACAGAATAGATGAATAACAGAAATAGGTCACTCGTAGTTTCGGTGATCAATAAAAATAACATACTGTACACTCTGTTTATAGCACAGAATGTTTTAATATTATTATTTTGGAAAACATAGTTCAACTCTTAAATTTTCTATTTGACTCTATATATTGTAAATTATCCATACTTAACCTGTTGACAAATATTTATGTAATATATGTAAGAGCACTGTGTGCGTCACATGACTGTTAGGTGATAGTCTTGTACATTGAATGGTATTGTAAATAATGTGAAAGTGTTTATCTTTCAGTAGAAACATTCATGCATTCTCTCCAAATATGTTGACACTATTTGAAGTGTTTTTGTCTCATTCCACTAGATGATAGCTTAGTTTACTTTTCCATTATCAATATTTACTTGTTAGCAATTAGTGTTAGCTGCCAGCAATGTATGCTATTAGTAAGTCATGCCCAGTTACAGTGTTTTGTTTTGTCTAGACATTACTTTTATTATTTATTACAAATAATTTATTATAGAAAAATGTTTAAAAATGTCAAATAACAAAATTAACCTGACCGTTAATGGAGACTATTGTAATTATATCAAAACCTGTTATTATTAGAAATGAAAATAGGGTATGAGGGTGGTCTGAAAAGTTTCCGACCTAACAAAGATACAAGACATTTTTTCAGAATTTTTTTTTTTTATTTTTCAACATAGTCCAAAACATGCTCCCATCTCTGTAACCCGTCCAAATAGTACTCAGTGTTTTTCTCTGCAAAATAATTGTTCACGAAGGTGATTGCCTCTTCATTTGACGAAAATCTCTGTCCTCTGAGCGCAATTTGTAGATGAGGGAACAAAAAACAGTCGCTTGGGGTGAGTAAGGCGCATGGTCAAGCAGTTCAAACCGTAATTCGTGGATTTTCGCCGTGGCAACCGCTGAGGTGTGAGACGGTGCGTTGTCTTGGTGAAACAGGATTTTCTTTTTCTGCAAATGTGGCCGTTTTTCCGCAAGTTCTGACTTCAGCTTGTCAAGTAATGATGCGTAGTATGCTCCTGTAATGGTTTTTCCTTTTTGAAGATAGTCGATTAAAATAACTCCATGACTATCCCAAAAAAGTCGCCATCATTTTCCCAGCCGAAAAAACAGTTTTTGCTTTTTTTGGAGCCGGTTCCCCCTTTGCAGTTATATTTTTGGACTATATTTTTGTTTCGGGCATATAATGGTGTATCCAAGTTTCATCTACAGTAGTTAATCGATGCCAAAACTGGGATTTATTGCGCCTAACCTGCGCCAACAGAGCATTGGAAATGTTCATTCGAACATGTTTTTGGTCTAACGTGTGCAAACGCGGCACCCAACGCGCGGACAGCTTTTTCATGTCTGTTGATTTATTATGTGATAAACACGTTCTTTTGACATGTTTATAATGTCTGCTATCTCTCTCACTTTAATTCGGTGGTCATCTAGCACTATTTGGTGAACTTTGGCGATGTTTTCGTTGGTAGTTGCAGTTTTTGGACGTCCCGAACATTCATCGTCTCCCAAGCTCTTATGGCCACGTTTAAATTCAGCTGCCCAAAATTTCACTCCTCAGTGAAATACACATAATTGAACTCATCTTTTGATTTGCTTTGGCGTATTGCCTTTCAAAAACAAATATTTAATGACAGCTCAATACTCGATTTTGTCCATTTTCATTAAAATACTCACATCAACTCACTCAAACGACTGTTACATAACTACTGCGCGTCCAGAATGGCTGAAACTTTGGTGAGTAACTGTCAACAGATGAACAACGAAACTCGAGTGCTGCTATCTTCATGTTGAGGTCAGAAACTTTTCATACCACCCTCGTAAAGAGCAATTAATAATACTATCGCAAGAGTAATGTTAATAGAAATATTTCTACCAAAAAATATTTTTAAAATATTGCTATTTTCTGTTTAGGAATATGGTCTTACAAAAAATGAAAAACTAACTATTAGCCAAGGTATCTGCACGCCTCTGTTAAAGAAGATCCGAGCGGATCTCCAACGCAATATTGAAGAAAGTGGAGATGAATCTGTAAATAGACTAAATCCTCGGTATGATGAAACATGATTATTTTTTTTAATTTTTACATTAATATTTGTTGAGTTTATTTTTATGGTTATAAATAATTTAAAAGTTGTAGTTTCGTATTTCCTTTAAAATAATAATCCAACGACAGACATACTTAAGTTTATCTTTTCGTAGTAGACGTAAGTTTTGTTAAATTAGTATCCTCATGGCCCTCACATGCGATTTCGGACACGGGACCCAAAATCTGAAACGATCTGTTATTATGGAATAAGTAAGTGTTTTTTTCATGAAGTGGAAAAAGTTGGTTACTCTATGCCTATAATTGGGTTTATTTTATTTATTGGTTGATTTTACCATGTGTTAAGTATTAATTTTTACATTTAACAAATATTTGTCAGTTTTATTTCTAACATACAAAAAAAAGTCTCACCAGAGACTGGGATCCTCAGGTGCACTTTGACTGCCCCTTGTGGAGACCTCGATTGTCCTGCAATAGTTTATAGGCTATTAATATAAAAAGTTTATGTAATTCTGCATAAAGTATAAAAGTAAGCTTCTTCAAAAACTTATACACTTTTCTAATAATGAATTCTAATAAATTACTTACTACACTGTAATGATTTATCATTGTTACATGAGGGTTTTATAACTAAAATATTGTACATTGTAAGATGTAGTCATTGTTTTTATGTGCCTAAATAAAGTTTTTGATTGTTTAAATTTTAATTAAAAAAATGTATTGTCTCTTGACAATGTTCTATTTGATACGTTACATCTGTGTTCTGTTTTAATGTCAGTTATGAAATTATTACTTAGTTCCTGATATTGTCTTATGAAGCTAAGACTAGATTTATAATAACTGCAATTACATTACTGTTTTTTGTATTATGTTTGCAGATACTCTCATGGAGTTTCCAGCCCTGGCCGCCATGTTCGTACCAGACTTTATTTTACTAGTGAAAGTCACATCCATTCATTATTGACCGTTTTGCGCCACGGAGGTTTACTTGATGTTAGTTTGATTTTAAACTTGTTTTTATTAACATTTTATTTATGTTTGTCTTGTAGTTATAATCTGTTTCACTGTTATTTACAAATGTTAATATTTTTTTTATTGGACAGTTGTCATCATTTGTGTGTGTAAAGCCATACTCTTTGTAGTATACAGAACGTATACACAGTACAATGGTCCAGTTATACAATTACATTTAAACAGTATTTAAAGCCATGAATTATTACTAATAATTTTGTAAAAAAAACAACATAAAAACTGATAAACAATTGATGAAACTACATTAAAGATTTTAATATAATCTTATTTTTTTAATAATAATATTTATTACGTATAGTATTTTATTTATCTGATTTCTGTTATATACAGTAAATTGTATTTATTTTGAACAGAAATTAAATAGGTGAGAAACAAAATTAAAAATTGGGCTGGGTTATGGTGCCAAACTGTACTCAATAGGAATGTTTTTCCAAGATCAGTTCTAAAAATAATCTCCATAGGGTGAAAAATATCCATTGTGTTAAAACAAAAATTGGTAACAAAAATTAATTAATATATCCTACACAGTTTAGTCTTTTTTAAAGACTGCTAATAGTATGTGGTGTTGTGTTCTAGTGTGTAAAGGACGAACAATGGCGACGAGCTATGGAATATGTGTCGATGGTATCGGAATTAAACTACATGTCACAAGTTGTAGTGATGCTTTATGAAGATCCCACTAAAGATCCATGCTCTGAAGAGAGGTACTGTTTAAATACACTTGTAATTATAAGTAAAGTTATAATAATTTTCTTTCCTAAAATGTCTCTTTCCACGGCTCACGTCTTGCTGAGATCTTGCATCTCAATATAATCCAGTAAAATTTTGTTGGTGTTTTTTCGATCTAAGACAGCAAACAAAAAAATTATAATTGCCCGTGATAGAAGCTTCTGAAATGCATGTATTGTAAACAAACGTTTTAATATGTTTTCTTTATGTTTACATGGGTGTATAATGTTTTCTTTAATGAGTTGTTCAATGTGGCAATTCAATTTCCATGGCTTATTGGAAATTAGCAACTAATATTGTTTTTTAAGTTCTTTCATTTATTTTCAACAATTTAAAAGCAATGTGAATGAATGAATGACTTTCTAGAGATACTACTGCAGTGCGACCTTGTAGTTCTATTCTCTCCCCTTTCTATATTCCTGAGATACAGTGGTACCTCGACATACTACTTTAATTCGTTCCATAACCTTGCTCGTATGTCAAATTGCTCGTATGTCAAATTGCTCGTATCTCAAAGCAATTTTCTCCATTGAAATGCCATTAATCCGTTCCAGCTCCAAAAACACCACCTCAGTTGTTTTTGTTAAGTGTTTTTACAAGAAGAAACATTTATTTATAAATAAAAAATACATATTATATAGAAACATAATAAAAGAAAAAGTGAAGTGCTTACGGAAGCGCTTAATTTTCGTCACTGGTCTTCACTTTTTTCGTCACGCTTTGCTCATTTTCACCTGCAGATCGTTTGAAAAAACTATCAAAGGAGGTTTGTTTCTTCCTCTCTTTTAGGATATTGCGGAAATGAGTCAGGCAAGTTTCGTTAAACAACTCTGGTGCACGACCAGTTGCAACTTTTTCAGGGTGATTTTAATCCACGAACTCTACTACATCACTCTACTACTTACATCACCCTCTCCAATACTAGCCTCTTCATAAAGTCTAGGATTCGGAGAGGATTCAAGGTGAGTAACTCCCCCACTTCTGATTGGTGACTTCTCAGTTCATTGTTGACGTAGTTGCAGATGCTTGCTGTGTTAATTTAGTTTCTTCCCCTTACTCTTGACCCTTATCGCAGACCTTATCAAAGGTGCCTCATTTGGTAATCTTTTTGTTGTGCAGTGACTTCCTACTCATTCTATTTATATATTCTATTTCTTACTCATGGAAACATGAGTAGCTAGGAAAATCTTGTCCTCCCAGATAGGGCCCCATATACATTGGTAAGGCTATGGTACACTGGGAGGTTGCTTGATATCCCAAGGCTCCATTTCGTTATGAGACCTTCATAACGACCCCCTTCATTATGATATCTACATGTATACCACTAGGTCAGTGTAATACATTCCATCAGCATGGGTCGCTTTGTACTTTAGCATTAGCCAGGTTATGTAGAGTGTGTGTGTGCGCGCACGCGAGGTGTGTAGATGAATGAGCTAGAGATATGGTATCATAAGTACAAATCTGTTTCAGTGGTGCCCCCAATACGGCAAAATAAAGTCCATCACAATAATCATCAAAACAAATTTTGTAGCCCAAACTACAATGTTTAAACTCTTGGCAACAAGCCAGGGCGCAGTAGTGCACATTTTATGTATGAAAATATATAAATATTTATTGTGTCTTAATATTATTTATAGATTTCATGTGGAACTTCACTTCAGTCCAGGAGTTAATTGTTGTGTACAAAAAAATTTACCTCCAGGGCCAGGATTCCGACCACACAGTCGTAATGACCAGTCCAAACATCTAAGTGGTATAGAGCAGGAAGATTCTCAAACTGAAGACAATAGTTCTTCACAGACTCAAGTAAGATCATTGAGTAACAAAAATTGTTTAAATAATTACTCTTCAATAATGTTAGCACAGAAAATATAAAAGTATGTACATTATTACCAGGCTTAGTTTATAATTGTACTATATTTAACAAATTGAAAACTGAACCTGTAATTATCTAATACGTGATATTTTACCCTATTTTAAATGCTATTTAAAGTAGGAATAGTTAAACGTAGTATCACTGGTTAAAAAAAAACATTTTTTATAATTAGTATTCTTTATAACAATCATTTGACAACATTATCAATTTAAAACTTATAAATTTTGGAAGTTATATTACTTTTTTACAAAAGTTCATTCCTCTGTGAGATAATTTTTTTTATAGTTTATTAGCCTATAAAGTAGTAATAAAAAGTAAGAACATGTATTTTATCTGTTATTTTTATTTTTTCAAAAAATCATACAGTTTTAAGTTAATATTTTTATAGTGATCATTTCAAAAACATAATATATGTCTTCTGATACTTTGAATTACATTTTTTTAAATAATAACTGCTCATTTTTATGGAAAAGGGAAATAATTCTAAGTGTAAGTAATTATAGAAATAAATAGTGAAGTATAGCAACTGCGAGGAATACCACATCATTGGTGTCATATTATTGTCACTTAGTTTGGGTTGTTTGTTAATGTAGCAATGCATAGTTGTTCAGCATTACCTTTAATCTTACAAAATCATTCTTCAGTTTTTTCTACCCAACCCTTGAGTGTATAGTGGATTTGTTTATATACAGTAGAGTTTCGATTAACCATCATTCTTGGCACCGTTGGGGTCACACATGACGGAATAGACAGAACACAAATAGACTACCCGTACTTTCAGCTATCGATTAAAAGTAACATACTGTACTCTATTTTTTTTTTAAGCCTCCTCGGTGGCCTAGTGGATAGCGTACTAGGCTTTCACCCTGAGGACCCGGGTTCTATTCCCGGCGAGGGCTTGGCATTTTCATACACTATAAATCATCCCATCGTCTGCATTAGCCCAAGTGTGCACAATAGTCGGACGCTAAAAAAAAAAATTTTTTTTTTTTTGTTTAACGTCTGACTATTGTGCACACTTGGGCTAATGCAGACAATGGGATGATTTATAGCGTATGAAAATGCGAAGCCCTCGCCGGGAATGAACCCGGGTCCTCAGGGTGAAAGCCTAGTACACTATCCACTAGGCCACCGAGGTGGCAACTGTATATATCACAGAATGTTTTATTATTATTTTGGAAAATGTAGTAAAAATAAAATTTTTATTTAACTCTATGTGTTATACAAATTTTATATACACAGGTTTTTAATGCAGTAAATTATCCGTACTTAACATGTTGACAAGTTACTAAATGTAACATATCCAAGAGACTGTTACATGATGATCTTGTACACTGAATCGTATTGTCGTAAATAGTGTGAGAATGTTTATCTTTCAATAAGAACATTCATACAATCTTTATGAATTTGTTGAAACTATTTGAAGTGTTTTTATTTCATTCCACTACATGTGGATGATAGGTTTTTTTAAGGCGAAAAGCACCATATCACCTCCTTAAATGTAAGTGTGAAGTGTTAAAGTCGTAAGTGTAGTGTTAGACTCTGGTACCACGAGGGTTGTCTAAATCCTCTCATAGATGGTAGGATTGCTCAGTGTAGAAATTAGTGTCAGCTGTCTGCTATAAATAAGTCGTGTCCCGTTACAGTGTTTTGTTTCATCTAAAAGGTTACTTTTATCATTTATTACAAATTATTTACTATGGAAGGCTGTTAAAAAATGTCAGATAACAGAATTACCCTGATAATTAATGGCAATGGGTAGTTAAAAGGGTGACAGTTAATCGAGAAGCTACTGTACATATAACTTACAGGTCTAGCAGAAATGTTTATTAGTGTAAAATCCTTGTTTTGAATAATAATGATTGTTTGTATCTTGAGTAGGATTCACCTGGGTCAATGGATTGCTCACCTAATATAGATAAAAGAAATTCAGAAAGTTTTCCTTCAGAATTCAAGGTGAAAATGTCGAGTTCAGAGCCAATACCCATTAGGTAAGAATTGAATATATTGAACCTTTTTTTGTATTTGTGTGTTTTAATAATTTATTGGATTCTGTCGAATGGAATTTATGATTATTGTCTGAGTATATAATAGTTAACGAAAAACTATTTTTTACAAAAAAGATATTTGCTATAAAAACAAAAATTTTAGTAGAACTAATAGTAAATGTCAAAGAACGATCCTGTAGAAATCTGGGTGTCTAATTTATATGTACTGCATTTGTAACGTTAGAAAATATGTTGTACAAATAATGATGACAACAATGTCCTTCTTTTATTCCTTTATCTATGTTGTATAATGTTTATTTGCATTAAGTTTAATCCCTAAGGGCAGGAATATGCAAACAAATTCTGTGTAAATAATCCAGTTGTATTTACGAAGTCTTTTTCTGGACTATTTGTTTCACTATTTTTCCTAATCTCTTCCTAAATGAAACAAAAATAAATTCATTTTTGTTAACAATTTATAAAACAGTCCTAAAGAAATGTAGGACAGCGTCATTATGTCTCGGGTTAATGCATCGATTAATGGATTTTATCTGGTTTACTCTTAAGAAACTGTTTTAAATTATTTTGTTTTTATTAATGTAGTGTTCATCGTTCACTCCTCATTGGTAAGAAATGTATAGGGATGAATCTCATCGTATTCACTACCACAACGATTCGGTCATTATTTAAACTACCATTGTCAAACCACTTACGATTGTAAAGGTTAAAGATAAACCTAACAACAATAAAATTTATCTAGACATTAATTATTAAAAGAAAATATCCAAAATGCATTTTCAACTGCCCAAAACTGAAAAATACCCCTCCTCAGATCCTCTTTCATCTCAGAGGTATTCTATACCCCCTTCAGTAAATCACCCTCCAGTAATGAAGTCCTGGATCCATCCTGTGATGACTGATTAACTCTATAAGCAACATGCTTGTTACTTTACAGTGCAAAGTTTTGTTTAATCAGTGCGTAAGATACTTTAAAAAAATCACATTTTACTTGTCAACTCTTTCCTTTTTTGTTTTTATAAATTACTAAAGTGACTTCAAATTAATATTTTTAATGTGTTATGTTGTAGATGTGTTACAAAATTACAGAACACAATTGACTTAACATCAAGGATGGTGGACAATCCGAATCAAAGCCTATCGCTGAGCGCTCAGGACGCTAGGCCTCCTGCAGAACGAGAACCCAGGTCTCGAAGTTATGATCAAAATAGAGGCAATCAAATAGAACAATCTGAATGCAGTACAGGTAAAATAATTGAGTTTGCATGTTATTACAGGTTTGAAATGTTTTATTAAAAACAAACGGTAAATGTTTGTGTGTAAGCATGCACGCTCTAGTGTGTGTGTGTTATTTTATTGTTAGCCTATGACAGAGATTTAGTAAACCTATTTATTACCGTTCATGTTGTTATTGTTTTCATAAAAGATATATTTTGCATTGGCATTTCCGTTTTTCCTATCTTTGGCTTATGACAACCTTATAATCATTTAGGCTCTAACTTTAGTTTTGAAATATTTCTATTAAGCAAATGAAACACAAGATACATTAAAAAAAATTAACACAGATATTTTTACACAGAATTTTAAAAATATGTAATTTTTTCCAATTTTGTAAAAATTCAAATGCTACTGACAAAAGGAAACATTTTATTTAGAAGACGATATATAGGCTATTTTTATTTTATTACTGTTAAATTACTTGAATATAAATATAGAAGTAATTTATTATTATTGCAATCACGTAAATTGAAATTAAGTCCTTATTTAAGAGCTATTAAATTTGTTTTGAATAATACAGAGTACAAATATGAGGCGCTTCATGCGGAGTTTCAATTTTATATCCGTTAATTCTTTTAAACAAATTATGTATACCTTCGGCAATTTGGAATAACAAGTTTCTGCGAAATCAAATGTTATGATATAAAAAATGAATACTATTGAAACTAATTAGACAACAGTTTAAATATTTTTTGAAAGTGTGACATGGAAACATATAGTTCTGATGAAAATATTTGTTTAATTATATCAGTAGCAAACAGTTTTTCTTTGCTTGTGCACTTATTTGTAGTAGAGATGTTGCTAAGTGTCATGTTGATACACTAGTATTTGGCAATGCTAAACAGAGAAATTTATTATAGTCTGTATAAATATTTTTAAAAACCCTTATTTGTGGTTTTAGCACTTTTTCCTTAGTAGTCGTGCTACTAAATTTTATTTTAAAATTTATTTTGAATGTCGCATAAATTCGATAGTGCAGGAATTTGAATTTCTAAATAGCTTGCAATTTTTTCAGGTATTAATTTTTCTCTTTCTGTGAATACAAGCAGAAATATTAGGTATCTGACCTGAATGTCTGCCCACGCTTCTCACCTTCTCAGTGTTCTGTCTATTTACAGAAAAAAAGCATTTAGTCGCTCTTTTATGTTTCCAAACTGTTTCAACCCTCTGTCTAACTTTGGTAATGTTATTTGTCAAAATCACCAACTGTGTATTATAAGAAATGATACACCTTTTGGAAGGATTTGTGAAAGTAATCTACCTTTGTCAAATACCATATTCGAAAGTGTTAACCTGCCTTTCCGTAATCATGTTTACAATTGTTTTTAAAGAACAACTGTTAATCAGAAGTTCCTGTATATGATACACATTATTAAAAGTTCAGGAAATAAAATTCTCTACAACAAAAAATGTTCATTAAGGGAAGTTCACTCTAACATCATTTTCCATAAGTTTTGTAGATTTTTTGCTTAGACATTTTCCTGTTTTTAGTATTATCAAAAGGAAGGAAAATATTACAGTAGTGAATAGGCAAGAAAATTATACAGTACTTCAAAATAAAGTACAAATGTATATATAAATACATAATAAATGAACACTAATAATATATTATAATAATAATTTAATAAATAATTTATAATTTAATATTATGAATACATAATAAATATATTATTCATTATAATACATTTGTTTTGAATTTTATTCTAACTAAGGCGAGATGACCACCAAATGTGGAACAGAGTTGCTACATATTAAAACTGAACCTGTTGTGTTCAATGTAAGTGCGGCCACTGAAAGCAAAGCGGAATCCAGGGATGTCACGACCACTCAGCTCCGTTATGCTTTCAGTGGCAACACTTGCGTTAAAAACAATAGGTTGTAATGCTTAGCGCAGTTTCGCTCTGCACGTGGTGGCCACCCGACCTCAGATTAGATAATTTCAAATTTTTTTATCAGTTCCTTTGACTTTGAATTATCGTGGGTTGACTGTATTTGTTCCCGTGACTATTTATTATACAAATACTGTATCTGGATAAGCTTTTATATTAAAGAGATTTTTCTCATACACTATAATTTTATCAAAGACATAAACTTCTGCCTGAGTAGGCGACAGTTGTAAGTATTTATTATTGTCTGTTTCTTAATTATGAACACGTTAAATATTTTAACTAAGTATCAAGTGACTTTTGCACTGACCTGTATTTAATTTTGAATAATCATCATTTAATTTAATTGTAACTATTAATGATTCTTACTGGAAGTGGATATATTCCCCAGGTGTAAGCTTAGGCAGATAACTTGACTTATTAACTAAGTAAATTAATTTATCATCACTTTATAAATTTTTCCTTATGTATAAATAGCAAGAAAATTTTGACCTTTTTTCTCTCGATAATAATAATTTTTCTCAAGCATGATTTAGGAAATGCTTAAGGTACAAGTAATAAAATGAAATAACTGTGTGAAATAAATCAAAACTCTAAATGAAAATCAAATACGTTTCTTCTTTAATTGATTGTAAATATATATATGTATATATTATAGAAGGTTTTTTGTACAGTGACGGCTTGCTTTCAGTCATGTTTTACGCGTTAAACTATCGTACCATTGAAATAGTGACAATCTAATTTAATGAATATACATTAATTCACTTTGAGTCCATGAGCAGAAGCGTGTTACTTAATTCAGTAGCCGATGTACCTTCGTCATTGTTAACCATATTCATTTCATATTTAATTATAATTTCATGGTTTAATAGGCTATTAAAATAATTGTCCATTTAAACTGTGGGAGAGTACTATTTTCATTCGTCAGATACGACTTGATTTTTATTATAAGAGATGATAAAAATGGCAAACAGTAATACAGTCGACCTCGGATATTGAAGGGACGAAACGTATATGAGCGCTGTAAATGAGATAGCATTGTAACCGAGTTTACAGTAAATGAGTTTTTAAATGGCGGAAATACTGTATGTAGTGAAAGAAAAGCTTACTTTGTACTATGTACATAATTAATGGCTATTTAATTACAATTTATTACACATATTACATAATTTTGAAATATATTTTAGTTTAAACTAATAGAAAATATGTACTGTACAGTTTAGTATGCATATATGCAACACAGTGCAAACATTGTTGTGAGGATTCGTGAGATTGAAGTTTTCCCCCCACTAAGGCATAAAGAGTGTTTGTGTGTGTGTGAGAGAGAGAGAGAACGCTTTTACTGGACCGACACAATTTATATTGTTTGTTTAGCCTGCAACAAAATTCTAAGAAAGAGTCTGTTTCTATTCTCAACCTTTATTCTAAAAATAGAACACAGATTGTATTTCAAGTGAGACTGACTATAGGTCAGCAGCTTAGAAAACTGCTAGGAGCACCAGTGGGACAGAGAGAAAAGAGGTCGTATCCCCACTCTGTCACCATAGCTCCTCCCTTTTCCTTCACTTTCGCTGAGTAGTAACAGTTCCTAGACCAAGATTCACAGGCTCTGTGTCACTGAACCGTTGGAGGGGAATTCTCCAACATGCACGAAAAATTCTCGCACAGGCTGTTTACTAAGTGGCTGGACTATAACAGCCGTGTGACAGCGTTGTTCCGAGTTCACAAAGCGTTGTAACCAAGCCTAAAATACACATACACTTAATATAGAATATTGGGGACATTATGAAAATAGCGCTATAACCGAGTTAGTGTTCTAACAGAGGGCTATATAACTAAGGTCGACTGTATTATGATAAATAACTGTTCTGTTGTTATTTATAATTTTTGTTTTAAATTTTTGACATTCTATTACTAATATTACTTTTAAATTAAAATTAAACATATATTTTCAAAAATTTTTAATCAAAACACTTGAACAATAAGCTCTTCAGCTGTTACAACAATTCCGTACTCACTGCATTTTTATTATCACATTGTAATTTATTCTGAACTTGATTGTATTCGTTTGTAATAAAAATTACAAAGGTTGTTTCAAATTGCTCTAAAACTCTATTGGAACACTGTGCAAATTTTATGTAATAAAAAAAAATACATTTACTTATTTCTTATGTAATAAAAAATTATTAACTAATTTTTTTTATTGTTTAAGGTCATATTTTAATGACAAATTTTTACATTTCAGACATATTTTGTTCAACCAGTTTATTATTTATTTTTTTTATACGTATATTGTATTGTTCGTCTGGTTGGAGCAGGCCGTGCGTGGAAATGGGATACACGCCAGTTTCGATACACTTTTAATAACAGCATTATTATTAAACCATTGTTTATCATTTTTTTTAAGGTCTTCAGAATATGCATGAAATAAATTATTTAGTTAAATTTACGAAGTATTGAAAACAGTCCATACTTACGTTTTTAAATTAAATTTGTTTGTTTTAGTTACGGTAATAATAATTTAAAAAATTACTAAATATTAATAATATTAATATTAACAATATTAATAAAAAACATCATATGTGCAAAGAAAATATTACTGACTTCAAAAAGAAAAAACTATTAAAACTATGTCATAAAATCATATTATAAATTTGGTTAAATGTAAGTCTAGTTACCACATTGACTTTTTTCCATGTGTTGTGCCAATCCCTTGTCTTCATTATGTTTATATCTCCCGGTGATCTCATATTAAAGGCTTGTATGTGAATATACATTTACACACAGCTTATATATATTTAAGGCATTTTTATATTTTATATCCATTTTTTGCTTTTAAAAATACAGTAGCAAAGAGATTAAAATTAAAAATACGTACAAAATGTAAAAAATCTGTCTCCATTCTCATATACAAAACCTTTAAAATGATACATCATTTTATCATTTTGTTAAGATATATCATAATATCTCAACAGATAGCAGAATAATGTTAATCGTTACTTAATATTAATCCTGTAGAGCCGATCCAATGTGGTCTAAAGGGTCCATACACTTAAAGTCAAATCTACCACAGGTTGTGTTTTCACATTTTTAATAATGTTGCACAAGATTAGGTTTTACCATACACGGTATTCTTGAGTTATAAGGATGGTAGCTTCCCAATCCTCCAAATGCATGATGAAACCCAGTTTTTATGTGTTTTGTGTTTTTGGATGTATTAGTTTTTTGAATTTATATAACAAAATCTATGGTGTATGTGAGTCAAAGAGTACAGATTAATGTCGAAATCGGTTATTTACAAAATAATAATAGTAGAAATTAAAGGTTTGTAGGACTTTTTTTATCAGTTCAAGAACTTTTTAAATTAAAATTACACAATGTTGGCAAATGTAGTGAACGTATATGACCATAATATATTTTTTTAAATTAATTGTTTAATGTTTTAGACACTTTATTTCATTGTATTTCACACAACTGAAACATATTTTTTCTCCTACTTTGTGCCAGTTAGACTAATTAGGATCATTGTTAATGGTAAGGATAAAGCAACAGCAGTAACTGTGGCTAGAACTAGCAACCTTGAAGTGCAAATTTCACAGATGCAGCACACTGATCAGTGCCCTAGCCAAATCAATAATAGTTAGGCCTATATTACATATGTAAAAGCCTGTCATTATATGTTTAATCAAGATTTGCTTTATTATTGTTGATAAACAATGGTATTAATGCTGCTTTCATTACAAGTAAAAATAATGGTAACTTTGTAATGTTTTTATTTACAAAATAACCATTAGCAACCTATAAGAAATAGAAAGTGTGTCGACACTGGCGTTCCAGTTCTTCCTATTCCTAAAACAGTTTCCCTCGATATTTCTGAATTGATGATTTCTTTCATTTTATTCTGCCAGTCCTTCATATTTTGTCCTTATTTATTAGATATATTTATTTTATTATTTGTTAATGCATGATTTAAAGTGGTGTAAGTGTATCATTTCTTTTTTCTGAAGGTTTCGTCTAAATTTTTAACGTATTTTAAAACAAATTTTTAGTTTTCTTCTTCTTTTTACTATTTATTTTCTATATCTTTTGCGTTCTGTCTGATGGTACCTTTAATACCTTCAAAATAAATAATTACACAAACACGATGTTAACACTGCTAATTGCTTTATAATTTCACTGCATCATTATTTTAATTTATGTTCCTCATATTTCTTATTTTTTCATTTTTTCCTGCAGTTATAGATTCATCATAAAGAGGGTAAACTTTGCAAAGATTTAAATTAATTAGGCGTAACTGCATTTTACTACTTACTATTGCTGTAAAACAATATTCTGTTTTAACTAAAACATATTTATCTTCAAATATACTGTAAGTTAAACGGATAAATTTCATAAAGTTCATTGTTAGGTTTTTTAACTGGCTGATTATTTTGTTTTTTCTTTCCAAAATCGTTGCTCCAAGTAATATTTTAACATTTTTTTTCAAAAAACTGCTGTACCAATGGATATTAATATTCAGTATTTGGTTAATATCACCTGTATACAATTGTTTTTAGTTGTAACATTTCTTGAAATAGACGTTACAGTTAACGAAGCTACAACCTAGTTCCGCTGTATCTTTTAAAAAAATCATAAATACTTTAAGATTATGATAAGTATCTTACTAATTAGTGTTGTTTGTCACTTCAAAATGGTGTCCAACTTGAACACAAATGATAAGGCTAGGAATCACAGTAATTAATAATTAATAATCAGTCCTAACAGTAATTAAACATAATATTTTTTTAAGAAGTTGCATTTATATTTTAACCCGACAGTATTTATTGCAGATTTGAAATTATAATTTATTTCATTATTTTTCCGTGGAAGTTATTTAGTTAAATCAAAATAAAAATAGGCGAAAAAGTCATAACCATAACGTAAAATATATGTCATCCTTTTTGAGGGTAAACTAACTGGCATTAATGTTGTCTAAACATGAATGTGATCCAGTTCATATCACAATTCATTTTTATTTATGTGTACGATATTCACATAAATAGATTTTGTTTGTTGTGTTGGTTGTCTGTCTTTTTTATTTGTTTCACTCTTTTTCACCTTTATTTGTACCCATTTAACAAAAACGTTTACATGCTTTTGTGCTTTTTGGTGTTTTATTTTATTTAGTGGTTTGGTAACAATGTTTATTTTTTAAGTCATTGACATTTTGGTGTGTATGTGTGTGTGTGCGCATTTATTATAAGATTATATTCATATCATTTTTTTTTTCTTAATTTTCATATTTTTCAAAGTAATATGTAATTTTTCCAAGGCAAACCTTTTATATGATTAATTCATAATTAGGCCACCTACTTACTCTTAAAAAATGTAAAGGTGTAATAATTTAAATTAAATAAAAATATATGAAATCGATTTTTTAGACAAAGTATCTAAAACTTCCTACTTCTAATTGTTGTAATATTGTAACTGTACTTGTAATAGTTGTAGTAGAATGTAATATTCCTTTTAATTCTTTCATAAATTGTAAATTGTTATTTTATCATTATATATATATATGCAATTATTGGAAAGGGCCAGTTGGCAATAACCTTAACTGTTTTTTGCCCTTAGAACGTCTCAGTCAATAGCTATGACATTTGGTACTTTCCTGTTTTGGTCAAGGTGGTCACTAATATATCTTTTGAGTAATCTAACTTGCAAACTAGTGATATTGGGTTATTACTGAGTTAATGAAATATGTTAATATATACACTTTCTAAATACCTAACGGAAAGTCATTCGTTATTTCAGTCATTAATAAATTAATTTTGTGTGTAATCAGTGAAAGTACATCACAAGTTATTCTTTTAAAAAAATCATGAAAATATATTGTGAAGTTCTAGGCATCGGGATACCCAGGAAGAGAGAGAAAAGCCAATAATATGTAATTGGAAAATATTTCTGTCAGTCTGTTTTATGTAACGTTTGAGATTTGATTGGACCAATTTTTCCGAGCTCCACAAAATTAGTAAACATTTCATTAGCTAGTAGAAATTCTACAACTTGTGTTACACGTCTTATTTGTGATGAAATAAGGCGAGGTGTCTTTACTCATAAAAACATATTTCAATAAAGATTTCTACAACCCTTCTCCCCCGCTTAAACTGAAGCCAAAATTGATAATAAAAACTCGGCTTGAATTTTTACTTGCTCTTTTGAAAGGAATAAAAGATTTTATTCATTTAAAATTACCCAAATTCAAAATATTCTGATTTGGATTAAATTTGAGTCTTAAGCCGATTACCAACATTTTATTTGTCGTTAAACTTCTTTTTTTAACGACAATCAGTAGTAAGATTAAAGAAGTTCTATAGAAAATTTTGTTTCTGTTAAAAATATTTTTGTATAATTTCAATGTATAAATGTATGTCCAAATTTCTAAATTCATTTTTATTTCTTCTCTCGTAAAAATATATTTAAATATTACCTAAATTATGTCTATTACAAATGACTGACTGCCTATATTTTAACTGTAAAACTTGCATTTCTACCCTTAATCTTAATTAAGCATGAAATGAACTGCATGTGATAGGTGTTCAGTGTTCACTTTCTGAAAAATCAAGGAATAATGAATGACAATATACTTCTTTTAAATGGAATAGTTGAAAAAAAACTATTTCTGTCACTACGAGAAACCGTTTGAAAGTATAAAATATTTGCCAGGTATAGAGTTCAGTCATAGATGAAAATCACTTGTTTGAGTGTTGAAATTATGATAAAAACTAGTGGCGTAACTCAGTCAAAAATGCCCTGGAGCAGTTTCACGGTGCCCCCCCCCTGAATCAGAAAATTCTGGTTTTATTTGTAGTGTCAGATTTGTAGATATTACAAACCATCATATATTTACAAGATAAATAGACTAATACATTTATTTACAAAATAAATAAAATAAAATTACTAATTTTGATAATTTTGTCATGATTTTAGTTTTTGATCAAAACTATTCGATAACATTAGATTATTTATTTCCGTAAACAAATCGTTTTCAGCATTTAAGAGAACAGTATAGTATTTTTCAGTAAACTGTTGTTACTGTTTTGTTCAGTATTACATTTTTCAATATTTATATTGTTTGCTTAACAATGGAAATTACAAGCAAATCAGTGATTGTTTTAAATTATTTTATTTACAAGTTTAAATTGCACTCAACAAGGTTAAACAAAGCGGACAAAATTTCATAAATATGTACGACGAAAATATCGGTATATCTTTGAAATAGCCTGAACCAAAAAACGTAATTTTAATATAGTGAAAAAGAAACACACGAAGTATTAATAAATTACATGTTCAAAATATCATTAATTGTGATAATTTTAAATATTATTAATGACGACATAAAAATATAAATGAATCAACATAAGTTTTAGAATGATAAAGGAGTGAGTTTATGAAATAACAAAAAAATGCAATTATTTACGTTATTACGTGAAGTCCAGTAACAAATATGGTACTTTATTACATATGCCAATAGTAACACAACGTGCAAACACCCACCCACAGTTTTGTTTCATGAAATTATTTAATTGTATTACTCAAAAAACTACTTTAATGGATTGAAATATAAATAAATTTTTAGATACTTTAAAATATATTTTTATCTCTTTGCAATGAACTCGTTCTGAGCCACACTGGTAAAACTGCTCATAAGTGGTTACGTCACTGATAAAGACCAACATTGAAAGTTGTAGGCAGTAAAATTATCAGATTCTATTGGAATACCAGATCTTTGATGCTAGGATTGTTGGCATAAGAATGACAACAATAATAAAAAAAGTTCTGGCTTGATTAGTGCTACTGCTCATTGTTTTTTTTTTCAAAATATCTTTCAGTTTCTATTTTTAACGTATAAAACAATGTTTAAATTAAAAAAAAAATATCTGTTAAAATAACAATGGACATATGTTTATTTTATCAATTTTTTAACAGATAGGTTATATATTTTTTGGTATCGATACTATTTCATTATTCTTAATTCATTACTTGCATGCTTTTTTTGAATGCTTAAAAGCACCAAATCATTGCAATGCTGCATTTAAAACTAGGCTACAACACCCTACATTATTTAAATTTACTTTAGTAATGTTCGCCATAAATTTGGTTTTTCTTGGTGTAGGTACTTTATTTTTCAAGCCTTTTTTTATTTTCTTCTTCTTTATGAAATTGTGGTATTGTTGGGTATTTGCTTACATTTTTCTTTTTGTTCTTTTTTCTTTTTGTTTACCATTGTTTTCTTTTTTATTCTTTCTCCCTCTTGTCCTCGAATCCTGTAATTTTACCAAATTATGATTTATTACAAATTAAAATTACATGTGTTATGGAACACTGTACACTTAATAACAAATCTCACCATGCGTTAACATTGAACAACTTAAACCATTTAAAACCATATTGTTGTCTTTGTGTCTAAACTCAAATATTTTGATCTACTAGATGTAATTGATACATTACATAATCAAAATACAATAACCGAAAATCAATCTTTTACATATAATAAATCATATTTTGAAAACTTACAAATATTTAATAAATGTATCATGAACGAATGCGATATTTTGGGAACTGCGTCAGACGTAAACTTGTCTTCCAAATTCAATCGTTCATTTAGTATGGGCGACAGTTCAAAAAAAAGTATCGCAAATGACATTTCTCTGTTTAAATCTAGTTTTAAACATAGTATAAAAGAGAAATTTGAACCAAGAAAATGTATACCCGTAGGCAAATCAGTATCAAAAATATGTGATAAAAAGTACAGCAGTATATCAAACTCTAAAGTGGATATTCAATCTCTGGACCTTGCTCACGTAGAAGTTTATTCCAATAAGAACCAAAAAGTGGGACGCCAGTTGAAAACAATTAATCCGTATAATTTTTGTTTTAAACAAAACTATCAGTTTTCATCTTATTTGCCTAAAATTGATGATGCATTAGCAAACCAATGTGATTCAGGAAAATCATCTAATAATGAAATAAAAGAGTTTTCCTGTCATGATAATACATCGTTCAAAACAAAAAGTGAACGAGCTGATTATGAAAGCATTCATTCAGAGGTAGATACAGAAGATTGCCAAAACATTAACACTATAGTTACATTCAAAGAAAATGAAAGAGCTTATGCTGAAAAAAATTTGTCTGTGTTTAATTTGGCCAAACAGAACTATGACATTAAAGAAAGTGATACTTCACTGCTGGACAGTGTTGAACAGAAAGAAAGTAATCGTGACAATGGAAGTTGTAATGTAACTCCATCTGATATTGAACAAAACTATGAAAATAAAAATTGTGGTAATATACTGATAGAAAGTGTCGAACAAAAAGAATCAAACGGTGATAATAATTTAATTGAGGGTAGTACAAATAAACAAAGAGAAGGCCATGACAGTGGGATTTGTAGCATACCAAAATATAGTTTATTTGAACAAAGTATGAATAAAGATCATGCTAAACAAAATTTTGAAACTTCTCTAATGGCCATAGATGAGCAAAACGAAACAGATTTTGTAAAACCTGATAAAAAAGATCGTTTTCCTCTATCCAAAGAAGAAGAAAGAGATAATGATATTAACAACAGATTGAAATCACCAAAAGTAAAGGAAACTTATGAAAATGTAAACTCTGACTCATCAGTGAGGGTTAAAGTAAAGGAAGATTATGATCGTGATAATTCTAATACTGCTGATATAACTTTAATTGAACAAATATCAGAACCTGTTGAAAATTGCAATACTGCGCCTGACACAAATAATAGCGACTTTTCACAAACAATTGAAACTCCTAAAAATTTTGATAATGCTTCAGGTTTTAATGACAATTTCGATAGCAAAGAATATATCAATAACAGTGTTGTTAATAATAATTCAATTAAAACTCCAAAATTTATATTTGTAAAAAAACAGTTTTCTACTCAAAAAAGTGCTCCTGAATTTTATTCCGATGCTCTTATAAAATCTCAGAACAATATTCCTTCTGATTTATTCAACTGTTGCTTCCAAATAGTAGATGATCCAGACATGTTAAATTTCCCAGTGTCTTCTATATCTGAAACCAGAGTAAAATATCCTCTCACAAACACTATTGATTCAACAGAAATATCATCACATATTGTCCAACCTGATCCTGTTCATCAGAAGTACATTCCTCATCCTTCTGCTGCTCGTAGAACTCATTCTGTATCCCACTGTCTGGAAATGACCCGTTTATCCCCTCCATCTTTAGATCCTGGTCCATCCCGTCGCCATAGACACAGCATCTCTGGCCAGATGAGCTATTTTCGTATGAGCGGCTATGGACTTATTATACAACATCACAAACGTGGAGGAAGTACTAGCAGTCTCTTCTCAACAGCAGTCATCAGTGGCTCTTCAAGTGCACCAAATCTGAGAGACATGATTCCCAACTCATCTTCTGTAACAGGTATGTTTTAGTCCAAGAACATACCTGGGTTTTAGCTTTTCCAGTAGTTTGTTTTTATACTAATATTATGGAAGTTCTGGAACGTCACCAATCAGTGGAATTCTGTGATGTTCACATTTTTTATAAACAACTGGAAAAACTAAATTTAGTTGGTTATATTCCAATAAATTTATTTTTATTTTGACAGGTGTGTTGCTCGTGATATCTTTAATAACCATGTTATATGACAGGTACAATGATCACACAGTATTATCGTTTCAACACAATGCCAGACAATTATGAGAATTTTTTATCAACATAACCTCAAAATTGAAGTTTTGTTAGCAGTACTTAACAATTTATATTATTTGAATCTGTCATCAGTAAATAATGAGATTAAGCTAAAATATAAAAAATTTTGAAACGTACAGTAAATACTCCACTACAAACATTATTCTATCGTTCACAAATTAGGGGTTTACAATTTGTGCCTAGTCAAAAGACTTAAAAATTACCTCAAGGAAGCTTTCTAGTGCTATAGAATAGAATAAAACAATTCGTAAGTATTAAATACGGATAATCTCTTCATTTCCCGTGGAAGGAAAGTTTTGGAAAAACATTGTAGATCACAATGGGATAATATTTCCGGAATAAGTTTAATAAACTAAAATCAAAAGTCTCTCGTCACCTGAAACCAGTATTTACAAAATAAAATGCTCCAGATGTCCAAAGTTTTATGTCAATCATTAAAAAAAAAAAAATATTTCTGTAACATTTTCAAACTGAAGCTCGACACAAAAAAATTCAAGTAATCATACCATCACCAGTATAGAGCTATATCAATACAGCAATTTTGCGCTTCTATAAAATATTTTATTGTATGGCAACACTCAAAGAAACATAAATCTACTTAATTAATTTTAAAATTGAACCTTAGAACATGTTATACAAAAAATTTCAATAATTCCAAAATTTTATTTCATAGAGTAAATAAAGTGTTACAATTATCGATTAACCTTCAGTTAGTTCTTTTAACTATCAGGTTAATTCTGTAATCTGACATTTTGAAACAGGCTTTCGTAGTAAATAATTTGCAATAAATAATAAAAGTAACCCTTCTGGACAAAACAAAACACCATAACTGGACACCATTTATTTACAGCATATGCAACTGCAGCTGAAGCGCCAAACTACTTGCTATCCTAAGCAAACAATAATTGAAAAGTAAACAGTTCTGTCAAGTGAAATGAGGTGACACTTTAAATAGTTTTAACAAATTTGGAAAGAGTGCATGAATGGTTCTATTATAAGATAAACACTTTGTTCAGTATAATGATCTGCCTTCCCTATCTTCGTCAATTCTACTTTCATTGACACATTTCGGAGAACCTCCATCTTCAAAAACTATACTCTATAGACCTTGAGTATAGATATAGTTTTTGAAGATGGAGGTTCGCCGAAACGCATCAAAAAAAGTAGAATTGACGAAGCTAGGGAAGGCAGATCATTATACTGAACATAGTGATAATAATCGTAGCATAAGATAAACACATTATGATTATATCATTCAGGCCATAAGTTGACATGTAACTGTCACATGAGTACTCCAAAGGGTGTGTGAGGTGCTTACATACGTTGTCAAAAGGTTATGTACAGTTAATTTACTGCATGAAAGACCTATATATGTAAAATTTGTATGATGCGTATTGTATAATACATAATTTGTATAATACATTTAAAATACATAGAGTTAAATTAAGAATTTAAGAGAGTCACTAAATTTCTAAAATAATAATAATAAAACATTCTGTGTTATAAACAGAGGGTGTGTTCCTTTTAATCGATCACCAGTTGGTCTATTTCTGTTATCCATCACTCGAATAGTCGCAAGAATAAGTTAATAGACTCTACTGTGTTTGTATTTTTTCAGTTTGATTAAAATCAAGTGGGGATTCAACAAGTGAACTAGATGTTAGACACATTATAATTTCTTCATCGCTGCTTTATAAATGTGTTACTGCTGACTTTAGTGGAAATGATTGATAATTAAATTTTAATAAATTGTTTTGGATAAATGCGATCCAAATGTACTAAATCACTTCCCTTATGTAACTTGTATAGTATAATAATTGTGACTTGATTATTAAGTAGAGAACTTTGAATCATGTAGTCTTATAAATATAGAACTGAAGACAGATAGTAAGGAATTAAATATGTAGTTTCAGTTAATTGTTCTGTATTTTTCAAGGATAAACAATTATAAGAAAACTAAATTCACAATTCTTTGATTAATTGATTAATTATGACTCTGATGTTGTAGTTGTGTAGCTGAGATTAAAGCAAGCAAAATATACTTTAACTTGAAATGTTCAGCTCATCAAATGGCCCAAAAGGAATGCATCTACAAAATGTCTGAATAACAGTTTAATAATTGTTATGAATTCATTCACGTGTTGTCTCAATCACAATATTTACATAAAAACAGCCAGTTGGTGTTTTATTCAGTTGATAGTAAGGTTATTTTTGTGTTTTTATAAACACAATGTATCACCCGTGTCTGAAAGTGTGACCCATGTACCTGACGAGAGAAAATATATAATAGATTTTTCATCTGTGCAAATACACAGATGTTCATGATGACATAATTCAATTAAATGTTATGATATATGGAATTGTTCAGGATTTACCAGAGAATATAACTACACCAATAAAATTAGGATATTCAGTAAAATGAAAGCTGTTTATTATAGCTTGAACCTAATGTTTTAAAATTTTATTTCTTCAATCGGAAATTAAAAACTTCATCTTTGTAAATTAAAATTTGATTAAATTAAAAAAAATTATATACCAATTAATTTTAAACAATATTTATAATAAAAGTGATTTTTTCAGATTTTTAAAATTATAAATATTTAAATGTGTAGTTACACGAGTACTTTTCAGCTAAAATAGCCTAACAGTTGTAGCTAGGCCAGCAGCCAAAGGGTTAAAGGAGCTCGAGTGCAAACACTTCCAGATACAGCGTAATCTGTATACTAAATGCAACCACCTGCGACTGAAAAGGACAAAGCAAACCGGTTCAGAATTTACTGTATTAAAACTATTTAACTGTGCTAATAATTTACACTGTAAACATAAAATCAAGTTCAAAATGGTCACATTTTTGTATAGTGATTTTATACAACAGTGATTCCCCAGATGGAGGAAACAGCTAATTTTTGATAATAGCTGTTTCTTTATAATAATATGCAAAATGAAATTATGCTGAAACATAATTTAGTTATTATATTAACTGACAGAGTGCACAGTAAAATATAACTTAATTTTAAATAAGCATTAATTAAAAGTAAGTTATTATTTATAAGCAACAATTATAAATAATAAAACATTTTTTAATATTATTTGTTGAACTCGCAGTCGGTACTTTGTGAAACTACATGATAGCAAAAAAATGTAGAACACATATGTAGTTCCCGATTTTTTTTTCTATTCGGTGACACTTTTTGCCATGAGGCACCTTCAGACGTTTTCCTGGACATGTTTAAATATATGTGGAGAGGATGGAAATTAATTTTACAGCTCTGTTTACTTTTGTTTTGGAGGAAAATTACGATAAAGAGGGAAAATATTTCACCTCAAAATGTTCAATATTGTCCTCGCATGGTAACTAGACAAGTTTTGGTTCTGTAGTCTAGTTTGTGCCAATTACGATACATACCAAGGTTCATTGTAGATACTGCACCACAGTTCTTGGTTAGAGGTATGGCAAAGCAGTATTATACACTATCATCCCCATAACTGTCACACAGATTGAGATTGGGGGGGCAGGACATTAGAGCTGTCTTCATTTGAAATGCTATCAATCCAGCAGTGAGAAATAATAGCATTAAGGTAAGCAAATAAGTTTAAACTGGAAATGTGGTGGAGTACTATCGTGTTGCAAATTAAAGTGGTTGCTCTGTTCATATAATAACAGCATAAGCCACTATTTCAACAACCTATGGTAGGTAATAATGCTGGCAACAGTTCCCTCACAAAAGATAAATGGTCCATAGAAAAACCTACACTACAGTAATACATAATGAAATTATGGTTATTTAACTATCTTATCTTTTTTTTGACATTAGTATTATAACTTGTAAGCTGGTAGATCATACCTGTACGTCAGGACAGAGAAATAAATATAGATCTTTATTAATTTTATCGTAGTTTAGAAGATTTTCTTTCTCTGACAGCCATCTGTACAGCTTTGCCGTTATTGTTATATTTTAGTTGCGATCGACGGTTGCGGTGGTGTTCCTCCGATCCGTCCATTAGAGACATTACACAATGCTTTGTCTTTGCGTCAGTTGGACGGATTCCTCGATACGATGACGCATTCTAACATTTATCGAACACCTGCCTCTTCACCACCAAAGATGAATGCAACGCCTTTGTCTGGCTCTGTTCAGTCTCCAAATAGTAGTTAGTATAAAACTTACTCTGTTCTGTTTTGATGTTTTTATAATTTTGTATCTGAAAATAACAATAATTTATTAATAATAAATAATAATAATAATAATTTAATAATAATAATAATAATAATAATAATAATAATAATAATAATAATAATAATAATAATAATAATAATAATAATAATAATAATTTATAACAGCTGCAAATAAATTTTATTCTTAACGTATTTTTAGGGTAAGTTGATATAGGTTTAGAAATTCTATAATTAAAATTGTTTTCAAGTTTTATGTTATGACCTTGATAGTTGATTCTTACTGCTGGAATGTTGTTTATTGTACTTTAACTGCAAACCCAGTTATCCAAATTTTTTTAACTGAACACAGTCCTTAATGTTTTGATTTTTGGACCATGGTCTTAAATGTTTTTTGTAAAGTGGAAATGATAGGTGAGAGATATCTCTCATATATACATATATAATTGTGGAGATATATTTCCATAATTTTATGTTAAAAGCAGTTAAGAACTAAGTGTCAAATATGTTTAAGTATGACAATACATTATCTTATATAAAAAAAATATGCACGTTGGTCTTAACTATTATTTCATTCACAGGTATTGTATGGAGTGGCCCGCCTTCCTTTGTATCCAGTAGTGGACCGTCATCTCCAAATGGTCTTTCCGACTACTTCCGTGGAAGTGGAACTATGTCTGACAGTAGTGATATGTCAGCAAGTACTATCAGTAACGATGGGTGAATAACATTTTTTTAACCCACTAATTTCTCATATTTTTATATTACAGTAAAGCTTCAATTATTTGAACTAATTGGAATTGAACCCAATCTGGATAATGAAGAAAAGGCTGTAACAGTAAAATATCATTAAACACTTCCAATTTTACATGTTATGATGTTATATGCTACACAATAGTAAAGTGATCATAGGCTTACTGCATTTGGAATATTTAAAAGTGGGTTTTTAATATTCTTCATATTATAAAAATACAGAATGTTTTAAAACAAATAAAACTGCTATATCGTATACACTGAACACACAGTTGGTACTTGATGAAATTCCATAATATCTAGGAAAAATAGAATACTTACATTGTTCAATAAAAATTCTTTTGTATTCAGTGATATATGTTAAACTGTGAAGCAGCTTCAGACATGGTGAAGCTAGAAGTTTTAAAGTGTGTTTATATGCTAATATAGTTGATGTTAAAACTGGAAAAGAGGAGGTAAAGAAAAGAAAAATTGAAAGCATAAGAAAGTGGGCCAGCAGCAGCAGGGGTTGGGAAAACCCCTAAAGAGTAGGCTTCAGTAAAGGAGAGGGGTTGAAATTAGCGTGTTCATTTAAATTAAAACTAGGGTTTTTATAAATATGTCTATAGAGAGCCGCCTCGGTGGCCTAATGGATAGCGTACTAGGCTTTCACCCTGAGGACCCGGGTTCGATTCCCAGCGAGGGCTTGGCATTTTCATAAGCTATAAATCATCCCATCATCTGCATTAGCCCAAGTGTGCACAATAGTCGGACGTTAAACACAAAAAAAAATATATATATATATATATAGAGAGAGAGAGAGAGAGAGAGAGAGCCAGAATTTAGTTTTATACCTTTTTAGGTTGCATGGCTTACAATGATATTTTTTCATATTAAAAGAATGATCACATTCTAATAAATGAGTTTCAAAATTTTAGTCATTTTTTTCATGTTTCCAATAATTAAAATGTTTTTTAACATGAGTTTTTATATCTCTTACAGATTGTCCTACGTATTCACAAGGACAATTTTTCAAACACCACTGTTTAGTAAAAAAATCTATTTTGTTACAGTATTGAAACAATTATCACAGGCGAAACATGTCAAAATGAAGAATAATTTTTGTGAAACTATGTAAGTGTCCCAATTTTCCTGGATGTTATACGGTATGTAAGTCTACTTGAATATGTCCAAAAGAGTTAACTATTCACTGTACAGTGAACGTCAGATTTTTTGGTGTTTAACGTCCGACTATTGTGCACACTTGGGCTAATGCAGACGATGGAATGATTTATAGCGTATGAAAATGCCAAGCACTCGCCGGGAATCAAACCCGGTTCCTCGGGGTGAAAGCCCAGTACGCTATCAACTTGGCCACTGAGGCGGCTTATTTATTAACCGAAACGTGTTAAAATTATGTAAACGTCAGAGGCATCGTTAGGGAATACACATGCACACTTGCTATACATTGTCCGCAGTAACATACACTGTTCACAGAAGGGTAAAAACTCAGCAATTCGTGATTTTTCATCACAAAATTTTATTAGAATTTTTCAAAAACATCGTTCTGGATAATTGGTAATGATAAATGATGCTCTACTGTATAAATAAAAATGATTAATAATTATTTTTTTCAAATATTAAACAAACAAGATTATTTATTACATTTTCAGATTGGGAATACTAGGACCAGGACTAGGAAATCCAAATTACCTGTTAGACGATGAAAATAGTTACTACAGTCACAGAGACAGCATCGACATTGTTGATCTTTATCCTCCACGCTTGGAATGTTCAATGCTGTTTCCATCACATCATGGTAAACATACTTGTTTTTTTAGGTTTTTAAACCACCAAACTAGATATCCCAGTTAGTGTATGAAAAAATTATCATTAAAATATTTTTAAAGTTTTAACTTTTTTTTACTTACGTTATTACAATTCCTCGATTTATTGTCACGTGTTTTGTGTGTTTAATACAAGAAACATACATTCGTCCTCTGATCGAACTGGTATAAATTGTGAATGTTAAGAAAGTAAATTGCTTTAATGAAATTTTATTCAACCTTATTGAGATGTGATTCGTAATAATTGAATTCCAAATAAACAAACTGAAAATTTTGAATAAAAAAATTTGAAAGAAATACAGCATATAACTTTTTTACCATGTAATTTTCTTGCCTCGGTAGCATTTTCTGTTGGTCCATTGTTGGCATTTTGTTTTCACACACGGTTGGGCAATGGTTAAAATCGGCACAAAAGCCTACCAATTGGTAACGAACCAAATCGCAACATACGGCCAACAATTGAACATCACCGAAAATCAATAAAGAAATTGTTTCCCCAACTTACTCCCAACAGTTACTAAACTAATTTTTAATGGTAACCATACTAATTACCAACATGTTTAAAGTATTATATTTCTATTCAATTGAGTAGTGAACTTAATAGCAATCATAACTTCTCTACAATCTTAAACTCAATTGAATACCTTTTATTATTAAATCCAGCATGTATTCTTACTCAAAGTAATTATAATACATAATTAAAAAGCTAGAATAAGCTACACATTAAGTTTATAATAGGGTTAATCTCACAGTTGCCCAAAAAATTTAAAGAAAATATTATGATTAACAATTCGTGCTGAACGAACGTAGAATATTTTGTTATTGAAACAAGGTTATTTTATAAAAAGAGATACCATTTACACAAACAAATTTTATTTAAATGACAATTGTGAAAGCCAAGCCAAAAAAGCACAATAACCACAGACTATGACTATAACTGTACTGTACGTAGAGGACCATGCTATTATGACTGATGAGGGATGGCAAAGAAATAAGGGACATACCTGCACTTTTCTGCAGTACTGGCAATATTTCAAATAATAAATACATCATAAAATCACCCATAGTAAATGATTATAGTTAAGTAGAAATAAAATAAGAAAGTGTTTTCTTTAATTTTTAAACATTGTAACATTGTTGTTAGCAATCGTATATTTTGCAGTAAATTTTACAACCGATAAAATGGTATTATGTTAACAAGTAAGACACTATTTGAAAAGTTTTGAAATAATTATACCCGATTTAATTTACGAGATATTTATTTTAACAAAATATTTCTTATGCTTTCTGCCAACTAAGAACTGATGTTGGAACAAGATCAGAGGTTTTCATGTATGTATGTAACAATTGACATAGCAAACGAACAGCGTGTTGGCCCATTCAAGATAATTCATTGGTGTATTAACTAACCATTGCCCAACTTTGTTTACAACAGTCCCAACATTGGGTCAAAAATGTGTGCTACTGAGGCTGTTGATTTAATGTACTGGGGCAAAAAAAAATGTAACATTTTGCTTTCTTTCAGTAACACTGTAAATTGAAAAGTGTCTCAACATTAAAACTTGAAAAATAATTTATAAGCAGTGAAACACCTCTTACTGTAGACATTTTTCTATTTCCTGAACTTGTAGTAGTACCAACCTATTTTTTTCAAACAATGCAGACCACAAGGTTATAGTCAGGCAACAGGTTAAAACTATTGAATACTTGGCAAAGCTTATTCCTTTCACAAACTCCTTCCTTCCTTTCAAAGCTTATTCCTTTCATAAAAAGTATCTTTCTCTGCAATACTCACTTAGCATTTTTGTATGAATTACTAACAACATATAAATTAATAAATTACAGTAAACTGGATGTTAAACGTGGTCAAACATATTTGGAAAACAAGTAACAATGATTTTCCTTTTTTGCCCAGGGAATTGACAAAATTCATAAAGGTTGAATGGGAGATTACTGGCAGTTAGGTCGAGTAGCTTAAATATCTACTCGTTATTGGAAAGAGGCAAAATCCACAGGCACAATAAGACTTAACTAACTAAAAAGCCCATAAATAACCCTTGAAGAAGAACATTTGTTCTTACCCCTAAAAGAAATGTTGCACTTTCTTTTCAAATTCCAAAATAAATATTTCTGCCAATTTCACTATCCATTGTGTTATATAGGGGTACCTATAAAACTTGTTGTACTGAAAGGTATTTTAAAACTGGAATTATGGAAAGTACTTTTATAGTTCAGAATTTCCCTCAAAAAATTAATTTCAGCCAGAATCTTGAACATTTAGCACACAAGTTCATAGAAAATAGATTGTTCTATATCAGAAGACATTTAACAAATTTCGGCTTAACTATTTTCAGCTTTGAACTATTTTCTTTTAGATTAAAACTTAGTTAAAGATTCTTGGTTTTTTTCATGTATACTTTATATTAAGTAGATTTATAAGGACGGAGGTATCAGCATTAATTGAAAGGGGAAAGCTTAGCATAGTCTCAATCTTTGAGACTTTGAAGGACACAAGTTAAGAGACGCAGAAGACTTGACCTTGTCTTTGTCACCAAGTCGTCTCCAGTACTGAATAAAACCTATGTATAGACATATGAATGTTGTATTTATTATGTTCAGTGCTAAATTATTTATTTATAATTCCATTATAAAGGTGAAGATAGTGGTGAGTTGACTCCAGTGTCAATCGGTTCTGAAGCAGAACAAGTATACAGACCCTTCGTAGAAGAAAGCACAACACATAGGAGTGATGGTGACAATACAATATTGGAAGATTTGGAAGCAGAAGCAATGATTTGTGAAGATGAAGAAGAGGAAAAGACACTAACAGCTTTTACAAGAGATGAATGTACTCGACCCCGCCTAACTGAAATAAAGTGGCATAGGGACGATGAAGAGGTAAAAGTTAAGGTATGTAGTTTTGGATTCACCTAAAATAGAATCTTAGGTTAGGTTAAAAGTATGCGATAACATTGCTTTATTAAAACCAAAAAATAATAATTTTAGCATTGTTTTCAAAACTAGCCGCATGTCTTTTACAAGATATTTCATTGATACAAACTTTTTTACTTTTAAAAGTTATATTTGATAAGTAAAAAAAAAAACTTTGAATATAGATCCATAATATTCACAAAGGATTATTATTATTATTATTATTAATTTTGTTTAAGTCAATAGGATTGTTAGACGAATGAAATCAAAAGTGTTAAACCTCATTTCAGGCGGTATTATCATGATGGCCATTGAAATAGCTTTTTTCTAATCGGAATTTGCTAATAATTAATAATACATTTAAAACACAGTAACATAAAGTTTTTTGAATATGCTACTTGTCCATACTCATTATTTTTTGTAAACATTAATTTTCTTCATTAAATTAAAATGGAATTACTATTTACTAGTAACTTTAGCTATATAATTTATCGGATCCTGAAATCGTTGTACCAAATTCAAAAAATTGTCGATAAAGTCACTTTTTAGCGACTTTTCAGATTGAATACCTTCACAGGTTAATCGATAACGATCAAACAGTATGTAGGTTTACTAATGTTAAAAAACCTTTTTAATAGTTATTTATGTTAAAGAACATGTGTTTCAGAAATTCGCATATGGAAGATTTGAATGCAGTGAAGCCATTTTAGAGAAACCATCTCCAATAGAAAATCAAAGCATATCCGGTGCATTAAATTCTGAACAAGAAATAATATTATATCAAAGTGATGTCAATATGGATGTAGGTTTTCCAGATGATGAAGGAATTGTTGGTAGTGAAAATTCGCCTGTGTTCGTTGCATCGAAAGGCAATACTACAGTAGAGAGTAGTGATTTGTGTAAAATGGATCAAACTAAAAATGTTAAAGTCAGAAAGATCGATTTTTCCAGCCTTCCGTTGAACAAACAGAACCTAGGGAATGAATCATTTTTATATGAGGAAGTTTTTGAAATGGATTCTGAACCAAATGAAAGTAAAAATTTATCAAATGATGTAGATATGGAGTCTCAACTGATGAAAGTAAGTCATTGTTCTTACCAGAGAGGAAGGTCACTTAGTGAAGCTTCGGACAAAATGGAAATGCCACATAGTCTTTCTCCTGTTCTTACTCTAGCAAGCAGCCTTAAAGATAATAAATCTATATCTCATGGTTTTGTTGTTCCTGAGGATAAATCGAAATCATAACTTCTTGAACTTGTTTTATTAAATATAAGCTTTCGATTAGTGCCTCAAATAATTCCTTAGGTCTAACTCTTAGGTGACATTATACCGGTGTTTTATGTTAAATTTTTGTAACAAACATAATATTTTTATATAGAATTAACTGCGTACAATTAACTATTTAAGGATTTTTTATGTAAGTAATTTTCTTTTACCAGGACACTTAGTGGTATTTGTCCTCCCCGTAGCATTTTAAGAAAAACCTGTTGAAATTTAAAAGTTTTATCCATGTCTCAGTTAAAAAATACGTTTAATATCTTTTTATAATTATATACCAGTACTGAACATAATATGTAAATTATTTATTAAGACTAAATAAACAATAATTGAACTTGCTTACGAATGAAAAAAAAATTATTGCAAAAAATGTAATGTTTAATTTGTAATGTTACAATTAACAGTTTTCGCTATTAATTTTAAGGTTAGGTTTTCAAATATGCTGTCTTTGAACATATTAATTTTGGTTAAGCGGTCATTGAAAATATTTATTTTGACTACACGGTCATTGAATCAATTTATTTTGACTACACGGTTATCAAACATATTTATTTTGACTAGCAGTCATTGAAATATTTATTTTAAAAGTATTGTTACTGTAGCATTAATCTTTGTAAATAAGTAATATTTCATTTAACCTCTTAATCAGATAGACAGTAAAGGTATGGATAGTTCCTGATACAGTTGAGCGTATTCTAAGTGTTACATTTTTTAGGTGTTTACATTTTAAGCTGAACAATTTGTGTTGTTACACAATTTGGTACCAAGCCTCAATCTGATGCAAAGTCATAATTATACTTTCATTTCCATTAGTTTGCATTAATATGAAAACTGTTTTTATGTTATTCTAGTGTGTTCATTCAAATTTTGACAAAACAATATTATGCTTCTACCTGTCATATACAGTAACACTTGTACACAGTGGGAATGCCAACACATTTTATGAGCTGAACGAATCAGTTAGAAGCAATAATGGGCATAATCAGTTCTGTATGTAGGTATTTTGCTCCCCGGTGCAGCATACTCCTATTTTGCACAAACTTACATCTAAAACGAGGAAAAAAGTTGTAATTCTTCAGACATAACAGCTAAAGTTGAGTACATTGTAACAAATAGTCATAATAAGCATATGATGACAGTATTTTGTAATGTGTTACAAGTTACAATGTAGTTTTAAATTGCATGATTCTCTCAATATTGATGTATATACCACGGTAATTTATTTATATAAGATGTAATTGCTCGTCTATAGAAAATGGATTTTTTAAATTTTTAGCCAATCAGTTATGTACTTTTTTTAATTTCATAATTTCACTTGAATTATGATTGAAGTTCTTAAATATTTACAGTCAAGTTATGAGATGAACCTTTGTGCACAAATAAGGAAGTTGAGCGAGTGATAGGAACCAGGCTGTGAAGAGTATGGCAGGAAATGTACTCCTACCTAAATATACTCTTAATGCAGAATAAATATTCTGCATAATAATACATAATAATAGAATTAATATTCTGTAATAATACATAATAATAGAATAAATATTCTGCATAATAATACATAATAATAAAATAAATATTCTGCATAATAATACATAATTATTTATGACCAATTTGTTTCATAATATTTTTTTATCTTGTGCTTCATTTAAAAAATGTTTGTGTTTACGAATTGTGATAAAGATCAACAACATATGTCCTAAACTATCAACAAAGTCAGTAGCTTTACTTTATTTGTATATGAGGATTTGTTGTTTTTACACCACTTGGACATTGCTTAAACTACATTTTGGTTTAGTCTATTGAATGACTAAAACACCCAGGTTCTGAGTATTTTTAAATGACCTAAGCTGATTTTTGTAATTATTTATTTTTATAATTGGTAAATAACAAAATGTGAATATCTTTTATTTCAAATTTTCTACTTCAACTTGAGTCACAAATATAAATGGCCAAATTTTTTACAAAATCCGTTGAATTAATTTTAAGCAGTGTTCAGTTTCTTGTGTGTAGTTTTTTTTATAAGTTACTGTTATAAATTGTATCATAATAACTGTTTTTACCATAACTTTGTTAGTCATAGAAGATAAATTGTTAAGTTGTTTTAAAAGTTGATTTTTAAATAAATACTTCTTTGTCAATACCTTGTTTAATTTTATAGTTGAAATAAGTATTATTTCAACTTTGGAATTATCGACACAATTCCAATCCTTATTTCGTAACTGTAATAAAAGAAAATAATAAAAAGGCAAGTGTCTAGCCATCGTTGAAGCATTTATTGTAATGGAATAATGTCATATCAAACAAGTTTATTTGCATAAGGTCTTATTAGTTCTAATGTTTACTTAAATTTTTTAATGGTTCATATTTGTGTATGTAGTTTTTATTTTTTTTAAAAATTTTAATTGAAGAAAGTGCTTCCTTTTTTTCATATTAAATTAATTATAATTAAAATTCATTATGTTTACGCCCGCAATCGAAACGGGGACCTTGCGCGTATGAGGCGCACATGTTAACCACTACACAATAGAAACTACAAAGAACTTTAACCAAGTTAAGTATATGAAATGAATACTTAATTTTATTTTGGTAGTTATATTAAAAAAATTAATTGTTTTATATTAATTCGTAAAGATCAGCTGATTTCATTGATTTTTTTTAAGGCGAAAAGCACATTGAGGCTATTATCACCTTTTTTTTTTGTCTAACATTTGACTATTGTGCACACTTGGGCTAATGCTGACAATGGGATGATTTAGAGCGTATGAAAATGCCAAGCCCTGGCCGGGAATCGAACCCGGGTCCTCGGGGTGAAAGCCTAGTACGCTATCAACTAGGCCACCAAGGCGGAATCAACTAGGTATAGGCGAAATTGTATACTTGTTATTTGTAATATTAATTGATAAAACACATGACAGTTTCAATAAAACCATTATTTATTTCAATGGCTAAGTATCAAATCTGTGGCTAATGTTATTACTGTTATTATATATTTAATTGTTATGATTTTTATTAACTGGTTTTTTTGTCTGTTATGTACACATTTTGCAGTTTTAAACTAACTTCCCAATGAGCTAGAGACTTGAAAATTTAAACGTAGATCAGAACTGGATGACAGTGCAATATTAACCAGTTTTCTTGTATCACTTGTTTGTCTGTTTGTTGGCCTGTTAATTTTCGTGAGTACAAACACATAAAGTCCATATAAATTGAGTCCAAGAGAGCAGTAAAGCTGTCGACGCTTCACTAACGACACAAAACTTACGCGATCACGTACACAAAATAAGCAATATGTTAAAATTTCAATAAATTAAGAAAAAATAGGCGCATCCAATAGGTAATAGAAGATTATCTCCAGATATTAAATTATGAGCTACTTGACCTCCATTAGGAATTATACCATTTAATCTATTTCAGTTCCATGCATGTTTTTTTTGTTTTAAATTTTACAAGTATTTTTATAGCTATTAAAAATTTTCAATCACAAATTTTCAGGACAATACTGCAATATCTGTTTGGGACTATGAGAAATTATTTCATACTTTTTAGTCCCATTTTAAAAATGTGGTATATTCAAAGTAGTAGTATTTTTTTAAAATATATTTATTAGAGAGAATAACTGTGGGACCTTCACAGGTATGTTAAATAATTCGTTCTATAACCTGTGGGTTGTATCACCTTAAAATGTGTTTTAACCTAAAAACAGCTGTGTTTAATAGAATGAAATGAAACGATCAACTCAAAAATGTATGTATACAGGAACTATAAAAATTGTTTTTACAAACTCAGATAATATTATCATCCACTTTCAATACTATAATTTTGTTTTTTGTTAAAACAGGATTTACTGTACAACATTAATGTAAGATTAAGTGTGAACAAAATAAGAATGATATAAATTGCTTATAAAATAATTTTAAAGTTGTGTAAACTAACCATAATAGTCGCCTAAACCATTTAAGTCCAAAACAAGTTAGATTAGACCACAAAGAGTATATTTTGTTGTGTAGTAAATTAAACATTACTTCTCTTTATTGAACATTTTATCAGACACTCTAGAACATCATTACTGTTCTACTATATTTTTCTTACACACAGAGAGGTTAATTAAGGTGGTGTGAAGAAGTCTCCAGTCTCGTGGTGGCCTTGAGAGCTTTTGGCAGCTGGATCACCACTAGTAGCAAACGAAACAGTCCTCCTCCTTACCTATTGCTCAAACTCGTTACCTATTGCTTCCTCTCAACCACATTAATTCAATCTCACTGTTCATTCAACACCACGATAGCCGTTTTGCAAAAAATAGCTGGTTTTCAGTTATTCCAGTTTATTTAACAACCAGTTTTCATTTTTTAGAAAATTTGTTTGAAAACAAACAAATCTGTTTACATTTTTACAGGAAATAAAATAGAATACATTTGTTTTAATTGAACTTAAAACTTTATAATTTATAAATCCATATGTAATTATAATTAATAAAGGCAAAGTCAAATCCAAGCGATCGATCCAAATCAAGCAATACTGGGCTACGAGGAAGGCACAGATCATTAAAAAGTGATTGATTTAGTGTACCCCAAAGTTGGGTGAAACAAAGAGAGAATAATTTATAAAACTGCAAATTTAAAAATCCACAATATGGTTACTGAGCACTATCTGTTTAGACAATGATTTTAAAATCATATGCACGCATACTGAATAGTAAGGTTTTTAAGAATAGTGACAGGTAAAAGATTGCTGATAATTTGTCAAAATCAAAACAAAGAGCTATGTGAGCATTAATCTTCAAGCGATAATATCGATCTTTGATCTAATGACATCATTGCTAAAAAGATCAAACTATTTTGAAAATGACAACCAGCAATGCTCATTCATATTTGGGACTTTTGCCATTAACACATTGAAATGTCTTTATTATTTAAAAACATGAAATAAATTTATAAAAATTGTAGAATCAATTTTTTTCGATAGCTGACGGATGCTGAAATTTTTTATGAATTTTAATTATTTTTTTATCAAGATTTTTAGGTGTTTGTAATATTAAGACGTGTTTTCACCTTTTTAAAGTCACATAGTCAAATTGGCAAGAAAATAATAATGTGTCTGAACTAAGCAATATGTTTCTTGCAGTTTAAGACTCATCTATGTTCACTTGACTTTCACTCTCTATCCTACTAATAAAATTTCCTCTCATTTTTGTGAAATTTTTGTTCCTGAAATTCACATAACAGAACGTTGATGTAGTTAGTATGTTCTATGTATTAGTGTATATTGATGGATTATGTTTTCTGTCAAGATGAACGATCTATAATGTAGTCCAAATTATTGATCATATATATATATATATATATATTTATTTGTTTATTTATTTATATTATATTATCTGCATATAGACCCTGTTGGATCACGCAAAGCACTCCGACTCATGTCTTGCTCCTTCTAATCCTCTACACCTCCCTCATCCTGTCCCCATGGATCCTCTTCCGCTCCTCTGTCCATTTTACCCCTGCTCTCTTTGGGATTTCATTCTCTGGGACCTTCCAACCGAGCATCTTTCTCCTGTATGCGTTCCTGTCTTCAACGTCTGTTGAGTCTATTTCTGCGTCATGTAGGTATTCTGCGACAAGTCTATTCTGACTTGTGCAATCCACGACGTTGTTGATTTGACACCTTGTATATACTTAAGGATTCTGTTGGCAAGTCTCATTGTTGGGATATATATATATATATAGATAGATATATGTGTGTGTGTGTGTGTGTGTAAAACAAGGTACTTCTGGCTGCCTACGGCAACAAAATATTTTTAATGATAAGGAAATAAGTTAGGCCTACAATATTGTTTTGAAAAAAGATATTTAGCCTTCTAATCTTAAGCTGCTTTGGTTGAAACTTTAGATAACTACAAACTTGTAAATTATATATAAATTAAAATGTTCTTAAATCCATAATAAAAGTTATAACAAGAATTATTTATATTAAAGTACATGTTATATATATTTAGGCCCTAGCGAAAAAGGACTTAAGAATATGTTGTTTTAAAGTGTTCATTGTTCATTTCAGGGTGAAAGTTCTATAGTCCCAATTATTACTGTACATTAAAATAAAAGAGTAATTGAGAATTTGAAACCATTATTTAGGCTTTGACATTCTAAATTCAGAATTGCAATGTTTGAAATATGACTTAAATTTTAAAAAACAAAAATGGAGAAATCAATTATATAGTTAAAACCATATTCTTTTACAAATGTGAAGTAATAGGCTTACGCTTTTGTAACTACAGTCAGAAGTATGTAGTAAATACTGTTTTGTGACAATAACACCAATGTTTTAGCATCACCTAATTATTTTGCTCAAGATGTAAAATATATATACTAGTAATTCAAAAAACATTAGACCTTGCAGTGCATCCTAATAACCTGGTCACCGCTCTACAATGCTCTCACACAGGTGTAACATTTTCTGCCAATTTAACTGTTAACTATAATATTTAGGGAAAATGTTATTGGAATGTGCTCTTTCTCCTTGAAACAGTTAAAATTGTGAAAGGTACTACTTTCGTCATTGTTAAATCAGAGGATGTCATCTTCAAACGGAAGCAAATGAAAAAATCTTTCATCTTTTGGGCTTTAACTTTGTACCAAATTTCGATTGGTCAATTCATTTGGTCAGAACTGCGTAACAAACCAAATGCTAAACATTCAAGTTGAAACAGACAATTAAAAGCTTCGGTTTGGATCAAAACAAGGAAACATCCTGATGTTTCTACTTACGATAATTAGACAGCTAAGCTGAGTGCTAAGTCAGTTGCAGCTGAAGCAATAAGGAACCGAAGCCAATAATATGTGGAGAGGGGAGATAGTGGATTTTTTTTTTTAACGTCTGACTATTGTGCACAATTGGGCTAATGCAGACGATGGGATGATTTTATAGTGTATGAAAATGCCAAGCCCTGGCCGGGAATCGAACCCGGGTCCTCGGGGTGAAAGCCCAGTATGCTATCAACTAGGCCACCGAGGCGACTGGGAGATAGTGGAATGAGGAGCAGTGTGCACCAGGTTGTGTTGTGATATTTTAGAAGGCAATTTCCAAATCCTTCAACGGTGATTTTATCCTTTCAAGGTTTTCATATGGCTTTATAATTTGTTTCTGGAAAAAAAATCAATTCTTGGAGACGAAATTGACATAATTTTTACTTTCATGATTTTTTTAACGAGTTTGTAAAAAATCAATGAATATTTTTAAACGTTAGAATATGTTGATTTAAAAAACCTAAAATACGTTATTTTCATCACTACAATTTGATAAGGTTAATTGCTAAATTTTGTTCATGTGCTCAACCATTACTTAGTTCAATTCCTCCTAAAAAGTCAAAAATGAACACCTTTGCAGCCCATATTTCGCAAAGTATTCATTGAAAAAGATTTTTTCCCAATTTTTCTCGAAAATATATAAGTAGGTTAATATTTTTCAACTTATAAATCTCCAAGAAAAATTAGTCCCAAAACTCATTGCATAAAATTAATGGTTATTTTCTTGTATAATTACTGTATTTAGTTAGTGTTTATAATTAAGAACTCACAATGTAAGTATTGGATCATATCAGAAAGTACATGAAAATCATTAAATTCTTTTAAATATAAAATTTATTATTACACTTTGCATTACAAATTTATTTTATTAGATAATTCTTAAATATTTTTACTGAAAATGTTAAAAGAACAAAATTATTAAAATTAATTTTATCACTTTATTAAATAAAATGTTCATAATAATTAACTTTCTGCCAGCAACCTTCATACTAATTACTGTACTTTTTTCCAATATAATAGAGTTTGTTTCCTTTCCAATTATCTAGCCATGGTTGAATACTTTTATCACTTAGTTTTTTTAGGTATGGAAGTTACTTTGGCCTTTTTATTGGCAGGTTTTGCCATTTGTTGTAGGTTTTTTGGAGTTTTCTTCACAATTTTTTTCTTCTGGATTTTTTCTTCTCCCTTCATTTCAGAGTCTGAAGACGAAGTATAAGACTTCTTGCCACAATTGACAGTAGTGGTGAGTTTTTTTATGGTTTTTTTGTTCACAGATTTTTTCACATTTGTTGTTGGTTTTTTTTGAGTTTTCTTGATAACTTTTTTCTTCTGGGTTTTTTCTTTTTCTTTCGACTGACAGTCTGAAGAGGAGATCGAAGTAAAAGACTCATTATTGCAAATAGAGCAACTATCCAGCGAGTTAGTAGAGCAACTACATGTGCTATCACTGTCACTGTCACTGCAGCTGGTGCTTTCTGAATACTTTTGACCTAAAATATTAATAGAAATTGACAATTTTAGGTCAAATTGACAGTTATATAATTTTTTTTTTTTTTTTTTTTGGAGTTTAACGTCCGACTATTGTGCACCTTGGGCTAATGCATATGGTGGGGATGATTTATAGCGTATGAAAATGCCAAGCCCTCGCCGGGAATCGAACCCGGGTCCTCGGGGTGAAAGCCTAGTACGCTATCCACTAGACCACCAAGGCGGCTATATATAATTGTGTATATCAGGAACAATATTCAGTTACTTTGCAATCAACATACAGGAAAAATCAGTTAATTGACAAACTTTTTTGCCCCTGATTTAAAAAGAAATATTAGGAGACGAAATGTTACATTTTCAAGTAAACTGTATGGAAAAAATTGATGTATCTATCTAGTTGTTTTCCTAAAATTTCTGATATTCTGTATGGTTTTCGTTCAGTGTTGAAACTGTATACCGGATGATCATTTGTGTTTCTGTTAGTGCTGCAATGTTATTGTTGACTGCAATGCTGATGACAGAGAATTGCCTGATATCAACGGATTTAGAAGAGTGACTTTGGAACTGTAAGAGTATATCGGATAATCATTTGTGTTTCTGTTAGTGCTGCTATGTTAGTGTTGACTGCAATGCCGATGACAGAGAATTGCCTGATATCAACGGATTTAGAAGAGTGACTTTGGAACTGTAAGAATATATCGGATGATCATTTGTGTTTCTGTTAGTGCTGCTATGTTAGTGTTGACTGCAATGCCGATGACAGAGAATTGCCTGATATCAACGGATTTAGAAGAGTGACTTTGGAACTGTAAGAATATATCGGATGATCATTTGTGTTTCTGTTAGTGCTGCTATGTTAGTGTTGACTGCAATGCCGATGACAGAGAATTGCCTGATATCAACGGATTTAGAAGAGTGACTTTGGAACTGTAAGAATATATCGGATGATCATTTGTGTTTCTGTTAGTGCTGCAATGTTAGTGTTGACTGCAATGCTGATGACAGAGAATTGCCTGATATCAACGGATTTAGAAGAGTGACTTTGGAACTGTAAGAGTATATCGGATGATCATTTGTGTTTCTGTTAGTGCTGCAATGTTAGTGTTGACTGCAATGCCGATGACGGAGAATTGCCTGATATCAACGGATTTAGAAGAGTGACTTTGGAACTGTAAGAGTATATCGGATGATCATTTGTGTTTCTGTTAGTGCTGCAATGTTAGTGTTGACTGCAATGCCGATGACGGAGAATTGCCTGATATCAACGGATTTAGAAGAGTGACTTTTGGAACTGTAAGAGTATATCGGATAATCATTTGTGTTTCTGTTAGTGCTGCTATGTTATTGTTGACTGCAATGCTGATGACAGAGAATTGCCTGATATCAACGGATTTAGAAGAGTGACTTTTGGAACTGTAAGAGTGAAAGCTGTTCTGGTAGCTGTGTAATAATCTACCAGAACAGCTTTCACTCCTATAGTTCTAGATATCTTTGCATGTTCCGCAAAAAATGGGTTCATCACAAGAAAATTTTTGAAAATTGGACACACGAAAATAGGTTTGTAACACAATTTAGGCTAAAATTTTTGTATTTGAAAAAAATAACATTTTCTGCTGGTTCAGAAGTTGTATTTTAAGTATTAGTAAGAGAAACAAAGTTACAAGTACCTAACTTCATAGTTGTTTTTATAATAATAAATACAAACAACATATTATTGTAACGTTACTATTACTTAAAAGTCATGTTTCACAACACATCCACTTAGAGCAATATTATTATTTAAAAACTTCATAGTATCCATTTTCATTGTTTTGCTTCATGGTAGTTTTTATTTATTTATTTATTTTTTTTTTTTTTTTTTTTAACGTCCGACTATTGTGTACACTTAGGCTAATGCAGACGATGGGATGATTTATAGCGTATGAAAATGCCAAGCCCTCACTGGGAATCGAACCCGGGTCCTCAGGGTGAAAGCCCATTACGCTATATACTAGGCCACCGAGGCGGCTCTGTGTTAGTTTTAATTATAACTAATTAACAACTACAGTAAAATAGTACTAGATTGAAACACTATAGTAGATGTAGTACTAAATTGGTAGTCTTATATTGAAACAAAACATATAGGCTATTTAAATAAAAATCTTTTTTAGTAAAATTATTTTTTATACATCTGCCCATGGCAACTATGACTGAAGATCGATTAACAGAAATCCCTTGCTGTGTTAAAGGATCCTGAGTTATCGCTATCGTTGGATTATGATGATTCATTGACCGATTATCTTTGCAAAAAGCAAGACACAAGGAGTCTTAGTTTTTGTCTGTTTGTACAGCCTTCTTCCTATGACGCAGCTTGGCACCTACATTATTTTGTAAAAAATATTTCATCTATAACATAACATATATACTTCAAAAAATACAATGCAGGATTTTAGAGGAAAAGGCAGAATAAAGCATAGTGACATATTTAAATCTGCCTCTAGTTCTAATTAATTACAATTTAATTAGTAATGGATATTGTAAAATATTTTTCTGTATTTATACAGAACAAAGAACTTCTGTCCGAGAAGTATTTTACAAAAAGGACAAATCGAAGGGCAAAATTGTCAAAGAAAAAGCTTCCATTTCTGTAGAGTAATCTTTCGAAAGTATGTTTTCTTATTTTTGAACTTTTCCATTTGTTTTTTTACAATTCCAATTATTTCAAACTGCTTATGAGAAGTCAACTAAAGAAGATTATTGTCTTTGGCTCGTTTAGCTAACAAAAAAATTGTTTATTTTAAGGCGAAAAGCTCATTGAGGCATTATCACCTCCCTAAATGTAAGTGAGAGGTTAAAGTCGTAAGTGTAAGTGTGTGTTAGACTCAAGTACACCGAGGGACATCTAAATCTTCTCAATAGGTGCAGCTAGTCTGCACCCCCCCTGCGGGGTTAGCTAACAAAAGAAATATTGATATTGTCATTTCTAAAGTAATTAGTAAATTTAATTTAAATCAAAAAATTCATTTTGTGTAATAGTGTGTTACAGTCAGGTTGTGTAAAACAAAGAAAGCTACACATAGTTGTGCACGTTGAGGGAAAAATTGGTAGAAACAGACCAGTTTGAATTTCGATCTTTTTCATTCAATGAGTTTTTTTAATAAATTTAAAAAATTAACACAGAAAAATCTGTTAATATTAGCAGTCGTTTTACAATAAAAATTGATTCCAAAAAGTTCTATTTTATTCCAATTTTTTAAAATTTGATCTCATATAACTGCTAATTCTTGCCCCCCCCCACTGTTAAAAGGCCCAAATTAGACCAATAATCTCTGGTCACATAATATTAACAGTCTGTAGATTAAAATATATTGAATGTTTAATAAACTTACTGCAAGATGTGTGACATGCCCCCTCTGATTTGGCATTGGAGTTGGATGGTTTTGGACAAGTCACTGGCATATTGATATTCAGCCTGATTTCGATTGATCTGAAAACATATTTTACATAAAATGACAGGACTAGATGTCCACAATAATAAAATAGACAAGCCCAAAAAAATACAAACTTCGGTTTTGGATTGTTTTTTGAAGATTATTTTTTAATAAGTATTTACTTACTGTTTACTTCTTCAAGATGGCAAGTAGCCTATAATATTTTGAATTTTTACTATTTTATTTAATTGTAACGTTGTAGCCTATAGATCGTTGAAACTTATAGTTTCTATTACCTTTTTATTTCTGACATACCTAAAACTTCCAATATTTAGTAGAATTACTACAGTTTCAGGCTTCTTGAGCCAATCATCAGATCCAGTATAACAAAACACAAACAGTGTGTAATAACACAGGTTATTCCACTTGGAAGTCTAGTTTTTTAATAAGTTGTTATTCTAAAAAATGCATAACAAATACATACATACAAAGCAGGTAACATTAGTCCCGGTGCACATTAGTTAAATGCGCATAATTAAAGATTTCAAATGTATGCCTACAGATAACAATAGGGTTAGAGTCCATAAGATAGCATTGGACAACAAAATGAAATCAATGTACAACATGAACTGTTTACATTCCACGGACTTCATATAGCCCCTATATGATTTCAGCATATTTTTCATGGTTTTGTTGTCCCATTGGTACCAATCTCCCCCAAAGACCATGATGTCACATCCCCTCTGAAATTCTCTACACCTTAAAATTACATTTATGATTAGAGTGAACCCGTAGTTACACATTGTTTCCCATTTACTTCCGTTTCAAGATGGCGGCCTCTGATTTTTAACAATGACGAGTGTACGCAGTTTTGGACAAACACGTAGACCGATTGCTTTGAAATTTATTACGAAGGTATAAAGCCCGAACGACGTATGTTTAAGATGTTTCCCATTTACTTCCGTTTCAAGATGGCGGCCTCTGATTTTTAACAATGACGAGTGTACGCAGTTTTGGTCAAACACGTAGACTGATTGTTTTGAAATTTATTACGAAGGTATAAAGCCCGAAAGACGTATGTTTAAGATGTTTTCCATTTACTTCCGTTTCAAGATGGCGGCCTCTGATTTTTAACAATGACGAGTGTACGCAGTTTTGGTCAAACACGTAGACCGATTGTTTTGAAATTTATTACGAAAGTATAAAGCCCGAACGACGTATGTTTAAGATGTTTCCCATTTACTTCCGTTTCAAGATGGCGGCCTCTGATTTTTAACAATGACGAGTGTACGCAGTTTTGGTCAAACACGTAGACTGATTGTTTTGAAATTTATTACGAAGGTATAAAGCCCGAAAGACGTATGTTTAAGATGTTTCCAATTCACTTCCGTTTAAGAATGTCGGTTTGTAATTTACAATAATGTGTTACGTAGCCGTAGATATAAACCTATTTTTTTTGAAATTTGTTGTCTGGTGAAATTTGGAGGTGTCTTATATAAAGCCCAAATGATGCATATGCATCATTTCCCATTTACGTCCGTTTCAAGATGGAATTAACAATGGAAGAGTGTTTGGTTAACGCAGTTTTGGTCAAGCTCGAAAAACATATGTGTAAGATTTTTTCCCATTTACGTCCGTTTCGAGATGGATTTAACAATGGAAGAGTGTTTGGTTAACGCAGTTTTGGTCAAGCTCGAAAAACATATGTGTAAGATTTTTTCCCATTTACGTCCGTTTCAAGATGGATTTAACAATGGAAGAGTGTTTGGTTAACGCAGTTTTAGTCAAGCTCGAAAAACATATGTGTAAGATTTTTTCCCATTTACGTCCGTTTCGAGATGGATTTAACAATGGAAGAGTGTTTGGTTAACGCAGTTTTGGTCAAGCTCGAAAAACATATGTGTAAGATTTTTCCCATTTACGTCCGTTTCGAGATGGATTTAACAATGGAAGAGTGTTTGGTTAACGCAGTTTTGGTCAAGCTCGAAAAACATATGTGTAAGATTTTTCCCATTTACGTCCGTTTCGAGATGGATTTAACAATGGAAGAGTGTTTGGTTAACGCAGTTTTGGTCAAGCTCGAAAAACATATGTGTAAGATTTTTCCCATTTACGTCCGTTTCAAGATGGATTTAACAATGGAAGAGTGTTTGGTTAACGCAGTTTTGGTCAAGCTCGAAAAACATATGTGTAAGATTTTTTCCCATTTACGTCCGTTTCAAGATGGATTTAACAATGGAAGAGTGTTTGGTTAACGCAGTTTTGGTCAAGCTCGAAAAACATATGTGTAAGATTTTTTCCCATTTACGTCCGTTTCGAGATGGATTTAACAATGGAAGAGTGTTTGGTTAACGCAGTTTTGGTCAAGCTCGAAAAACATATGTGTAAGATTTTTTCCCATTTACGTCCGTTTCGAGATGGATTTAACAATGGAAGAGTGTTTGGTTAACGCAGTTTTGGTCAAGCTCGAAAAACATATGTGTAGGATTTTTTCCCATTTACGTCAGTTTCAAGATGGATTTAACAATGGAAGAGTGTTTGGTTAACGCAGTTTTGGTCAAGCTCGAAAAACATATGTGTAAGATTTTTTCCCATTTACGTCCGTTTCGAGATGGATTTAACAATGGAAGAGTGTTTGGTTAACGCAGTTTTGGTCAAGCTCGAAAAACATATGTGTAAGACTTTTTCCCATTTAAGTCCGTTTCAAGATGGATTTAACAATGGAAGAGTGTTTGGTTAACGCAGTTTTGGTCAAGCTCGAAAAACATATGTGTAAGATTTTTTCCCATTTACGTCCGTTTCGAGATGGATTTAACAATGGAAGAGTGTTTGGTTAACGCAGTTTTGGTCAAGCTCGAAAAACATATGTGTAAGATTTTTTCCCATTTACGTCCGTTTCGAGATGGAATTAACAATGGAAGAGTGTTTGGTTAACGCAGTTTTGGTCAAGCTCGAAAAACATATGTGTAAGATTTTTTCCCATTTACGTCCGTTTCGAGATGGATTTAACAATGGAAGAGTGTTTGGTTAACGCAGTTTTGGTCAAGCTCGAAAAACATATGTGTAAGATTTTTTCCCATTTACGTCCGTTTCGAGATGGATTTAACAATGGAAGAGTGTTTGGTTAACGCAGTTTTGGTCAAGCTCGAAAAACATATGTGTAAGATTTTTCCCATTTACGTCCGTTTCGAGATGGATTTAACAATGGAAGAGTGTTTGGTTAACGCAGTTTTGGTCAAGCTCGAAAAACATATGTGTAAGATTTTTTCCCATTTACGTCCGTTTCGAGATGGATTTAACAATGGAAGAGTGTTTGGTTAACGCAGTTTTGGTCAAGCTCGAAAAACATATGTGTAAGATTTTTTCCCATTTACGTCCGTTTCGAAGTGGAAGGCTCTGATATAACGTTGAGAATGTAATGAGCGTATATCAACGTACTAGAAGTACAACCGTCATTATTGAGTGTGCTCGATATCAGCGGCTAAAGTTCAAGTAATTGGACTATCTGCCGCTACGAACGCTGTAAGCTGCAAGGACAGTGGGTGGAGACGTTTCAGAAAATATACTGTATATATATTTAACTGTAGTTGAACACTTTGCCGCAAGATGCAACCAGCAGCGAACGCACACATATCTCTCATGGGAAGGTGTAATAGCTTAGAGATATATTAACTTAGAGATTCGTTTTTCTTTCGACACTATCACGTTATAAGTTAGAGATCGACCTGTGTAATAAGATAGAGGTTCCGTACTGTGTATTAACATAGACTACAGTTCCGTCAAGTATGTTGCACCGTGTGTATATGTTGCCGACGCCACTGCTTGCAGGCGCTTCAGTATCTTTTATCTAACAAGTAGAATTCGCTTAGTTAAAGAAAGATATATAAAGTTCATTTGGATAGGTTTTGTTCTTAGAGGCTTATGTGCAAAGGTTTAAATGTATTCTAATTTACATATGTAGTAGTAATTGTAATAGTAATAATAATATAAGAACATTGTTTGAAGGTTGTTTTATTCAAACCATATCCGAATTGAATTAAGAAAACAGCCCTAAATTAATGAATTCATATAAACTTACGTTGTTTTTTTTCGATAAACCATCAATATGTCTATTTTTCTATACAGATAATTGTCAAAAATAAACATTTAGATATGTTGTTGACTATAGTATTGACGATATATTCAACTGTAAACTGTAAAGATACTGAGGCGCCTGCAAGCAGCGGCGTCGGCAACATATACACACGGTGCAACACACTTGACGGAACTGTAGTCTCTATGTTAATACACAGTACGGAACCTCTATCTTATTACACAGGTCGATCTCTAACTTATAACACGGTACCTTCGAAGGAAAAACGAATCTCTAAGCTATTACACATCCCCTCTCTCATAAGGGATGTAAGTTTATTCTAGTACGTTTATTCGGGA
>CM040182.1:65322987-65370487 GCA_022606455.1 Callitettix versicolor | reverse complement strand
GACCGTACCCGGGACCTTGAAATGAACGCGATCACTGTTCGAGGGGTCGTTAAATATTATATATATATATATATATATATATATATATATATATATATATATCATCACATGCAGAAGTGCAGACTAGCTGCACCTATTGAGAGGGTTTAGACGTTCCTCGCGGTACCCGAGTCTAATACACACTTAAACTTACAACACTACACTTACGACTTTAACACTTTACACTCACAGATACATTTAGGGAGGCGATAATAGCCTCAATGTGCTTTTTGCCTTAAAATAACAAAAGAAATATATATATATATTCGCATTACCTGTTGCGAAACTTTAGCCGCTTTGGTTGCCTAGTTGATAGCGTACTGGGCTTTCACCCCGAGGACCCGGGTTCGATTTACGGTCAGGGCTTGGCATTTTCATACGCTATAAATCATCCTATCGTCTGCATTAGCCCAAGTGTGCACAATAGTCGGATGTTAAACACCAAAAAAAAAAAAAAACGAAACTTTTTCATTAATGACATAATTTAGAAAGGTAATTATAACATGAATATGTTGTTTTATTGTCTTCAAACGTGTTCCAATCGAATTTAAGAAAATCTGATAAAAACTATTTTTCTCCGTTACAAACATTTATACATTTTTATATTTTTTGTTCTTTTAGGGGATGAATTCGGGGGGGGGAATGCTGAATTACGTGTTTTAAATCATAATTTGTGTTTTAAAATATTTTCTTAACTTTTAAGAGAAGCCGATAAAAAATATTTTCCCCAATGAAAACACTCATTTTTCTATAATTATACCTCTTTTTTATATGTTTATTCCTTTAGGGAATGAATTCGAAAAAATGTTGAAATATTTGTTTCATTATTTGTGTTTAATGACATTTCTAGAATATACGGATTCAAAACAAATATTTCTTAAATTTGAAAATTGTATACCCCTTTTTTACATTTTCTACCCCTATTTCAATCTCTTTAGGGTATGAGTTTTGGGAAATGGTGATAAAATATATTTCATTACTTATATTTAAGAGTAACTATGTTATGTTTTAAGAAGGACAGACGAAAAATATATATTTCTTTAAAAAGTGTTGTACCTCATTTTTACCACTTTAGGGGTTGAATACTGGAAAATCGTTTTTCAGTGCATCCCTACATGTGGTGGTAACCCTGAAAATTTCAAATCTTTAGCTATAGTCTCGGCTCTACGTTGTTTATTAAATTTGGACTGGGTATGTAGTTAAATGGTGTCAAAATCAAATTTTTGAAAAAATCCTTTCTTAGTGCACCTTGACATTGTTGTAAGAAGATACCTTGAAAATTTCAACGTACTGGTAATTTTATATATATGTGTGTGTGTGTGTGTGTGTGTGTGTGTGTGTGTGTGTGTGTGTGTGTGTGTGTATGTATGTATGTATATTATGTGTTTAATGTTCATACTTTATGCCAGTTAGACTAATGAAGACAAGGGATCAGCGTTAACGGTAAGGGAAAGGTAACGGGAGTAACTGCTAGAACTAAGAACCTTAAGTGCGCAGTTCAGAGACGCAGCAGACTGGCCGATGCTTTACTACATCGACCACGGAGTCCCATATATATATATATATATATATATATATATATATATATATATATATATATATATATATATATATATATATATATACCATTATTTTTTTGTGTTTAACGTCCGACTATTGTGCACACTTGCGCTAATGCAGACGATGGGATAATTTATAGCGTATGAAAATGCCAAGCCCTGGCTAGGAATCGAACCCGGGTCCTCGGGGTGACAGCCTAGTACGCTATCCACTAGGCCACCGAAGCAGCTCTCTCTCTCTCTCTCTCTCTCTCTCTCTCTCTATATATATATATATATATATATATATATATATATATATATATATATATATATATATGCAATTTCAGTCTGGTTTGATTCAAACTTAGCACAAAAGCTGATTTTGGTATTTATTTGGACAAGTTAGTAACCCAGTAAAATTTGTACTTGAAAAATGTATATTTAAGCATATATTTTAAATTCGTACACATTCTTTGGATTTTTTTAGCACATTTCCATGGAAAATATTCTATTTGGAGCAGCCATCATGGTAAGGCCCAGATCCGGGACCTTGAAATGAACACCGCTTCTGATATCTAGAACACTCATTATATAATAACATGTATTTGAGGTTATTTCAAGGTATTGACGCTTATTTCAAGGTCCTGCATCAAGGTCTTACTAGATGACCTTTTTAGTAGCTCATTTTCTGATAGGCTATAATTTTTCTATAAAAATTTTGTTATTGAATTAAAACAATAGCTAGTTTTTAACAACATAACCTAAAACGTATTATATCCTATCAGCTGTTCAACGATATTTCGCCGGGGGGGGTGCAGACAAGGTCTGCATTAGCCCAAGTGTGCACAATAGTCGGACGTTAAACACAAAAAAAAAGGAAGGCGATAATAGCCTCAATGTACTTTTCGACTTAAAAAAAATCAATGAAATCAGCTGATCTTTACGAATTAATATAAAACAACTTTTTTTCTATAACTACCAAAATCAAATTAACTATTCATTTCATGTACTTAAATCGGTTAAAGTTCTTCGTAGTTTCTGTCGTGTAGTGGTTAACATCCGATTCTAACACACACTTACACTTATGACTTTAACACTTTACACTCACATTTACATTAAGGGAGGCGATATAGCCGCCTCGGTGGCCTAGTAGATAGCGTACTGGTCTTTCACCCTGAGGACCCAGGTTCGATTCCCGGCCAGGGCTTGACATTTTCATACGCTATAAATCATCCCATCGTCTGCATTAGCCCAAGTGTGCACAATAGTCAGACGTTAAACACAAAAAAAAAGGAAGGCGATAATAGCCTCAATGTACTTTTCGCCTTAAAAAAAAAATCAATGAAATCAGCTGATCTTTACGAATTAATATAAAACAACTTTTTTTCTATAACTACCAAAATCAAATTAATAATATTCATTTCATATACTTAAATCGGTTAAAGTTCTTCGTAGTTTCTGTGGTGTAGTGGTTAACACGTGCGCTTCATACACACAAGGTCCCCATTTCGATTCCGGGCGGAAACATAATGATTTTTAATTATAATTAATTTAATATGAAACTTGCGACGTGTAAAGTATATTATTAATGTAAGACCAAACCTCTTACATTAATAATGTTATATAAACATGTTAGTCGCATCACGCTTCCCGCAAAATCCAACATCACAACCAGTATTAAAACCTGATGCACATTAAAATCCAACATCACAACCAGTCTTAAAACCTGATGCACATTAAAATCCAACATCACAACCAGTCTTAAAACCTGATGCACATTAAGATCCAACATCACAACCAGTCTTAAAACCTGATGCACATTAAAATCCAACATCACAACCAGTCTTAAAACCTGATGCACATTAAGATCCAACATCACAACCAGTCTTAAAACCTGATGCACATTAAAATCCAACATCACAACTAGTCTTAAAACCTGATGCACATTAAAATCCAACATCACAACCAGTCTTAAAACCTGATGCACATTAAGATCCAACATCACAACCAGTCTTAAAACCTGATGCACATTAAGATCCAACATCACAACCAGTCTTAAAACCTGATGCACATTAAAATCCAACATCACAACCAGTCTTAAAACCTGATGCACATTAAAATCCAACATCACAACCAGTCTTAAAACCTGATGCACATTAAAATCCAACATCACAACCAGTCTTAAAACCTGATGCACATAAGATCCAACGTCACAACCAGTCTTAAAACCTGATGCACATTAAGATCCAACATCACAACCAGTCTTAAAACCTGATGCACATTAAAATCCAACATCACAACCAGTCTTAAAACCTGATGCACATTAAGATCCAACATCACAACCAGTCTTAAAACCTGATGCACATTAAGATCCAACATCACAACCAGTCTTAAAACCTGATGCACATTAAAATCCAACATCACAACCAGTCTTAAAACCTGATGCACATTAAAATCCAACATCACAACCAGTCTTAAAACCTGATGCACATTAAAATCCAACATCACAACCAGTCTTAAAACCTGATGCACATTAAGATCCAACATCACAACCAGTCTTAAAACCTGATGCACATTAAGATCCAACATCACAACCAGTCTTAAAACCTGATGCACATTAAGATCCAACATCACAACCAGTCTTAAAACCTGATGCACATTAAAATCCAACATCACAACCAGTCTTAAAACCTGATGCACATTAAGATCCAACATCACAACCAGTCTTAAAACCTGATGCACATTAAAATCCAACATCACAACCAGTCTTAAAACCTGATGCACATTAAAATCCAACATCACAACCAGTCTTAAAACCTGATGCACATTAAGATCCAACATCACAACCAGTCTTAAAACCTGATGCACATTAAGATCCAACATCACAACCAGTCTTAAAACCTGACGCACAATAAGATCCAACATCACAACCAGTCTTAAAGCCTGATGCACATTAAAATCCAACATCACAACCAGTCTTAAAACCTGATGCACATTAAAATCCAACATCACAACCAGTCTTAAAACCTGATGCACATTAAGATCCAACATCACAACCAGTCTTAAAACCTGATGCACATTAAAATCCAACATCACAACCAGTCTTAAAACCTGATGCACATTAAAATCCAACATCACAACCAGTCTTAAAACCTGATGCACATTAAAATCCAACATCACAACCAGTCTTAAAACCTGATGCACATTAAAATCCAACATCACAACCAGTCTTAAAACCTGATGCACATTAAAATCCAACATAACAACCAGTCTTAAAACCTGATGCACATTAAAATACAACATCACAACCAGTCTTAAAACCTGATGCACATTAAGATCCAACATCACAACCAGTCTTAAAACCTGATGCACATTAAAATCCAACATCACAACCAGTCTTAAAACCTGATGCACATTAAGATCCAAACACAAACCGATAAGAAGAAGATGTTGTAGTCACAAGTGCATTATTTTAAAGGTTTGTTATTGTCATCATGATATAATAAGTACTGTTGTTGAATAAAAAAATGATTTAAAATTACAGAAAATCTAAAATGGCCATAACAGAACTTCCAAATTATGTGTCTGTCAAGGACAGGTTAAATAATCCGACCCTCCCCGATCGAGACAAAGGAAATAAAATATTCTATTTTGCTTCAATAAAATGGAAATAAATGCATAGTTTTAGGTGGTTATTCTGAAAAAATGGTGAAGATTGCATCTGAAGGGTCTGAAACACGTCACATTTTATCCAAATCTCACCCTGGTATGTACTTGAAATTTTCTCCTTATATACATATGTGCGTTTGTGCACTTTGTAACGCTTGCACTGAGGGCGAGAATGGGATTAATTGATTAAATATTTTGTGTTAATTGCAACAGCAGAAAGATCTTTCTCGACTTTAAAATTGATCCAAATTTGGTTGAGAAACTGTTGTGCTTAACTGGACCTGCTTTACTATGTTTGTAGAGATCTTTTTATTCTCTGTCTAACGCTTACACTTCAAGCCAGTTAGGCCAATGAGGATGAAAGATCAGTGTGAACGGTAAGGGTAATGCATTTTTTTTTTTTTTTTTTTTTTTTTTTTTTTAACATCCGACTATTGTGCACACTTGGGCTAATGCAGACGGCTTGTCAATACTTTATCAAGGGTAAAGCAACGGCAGTAACTGCGGCTATATATAAAATATAGGTATACTGATAGGTATACTGAAAAGAGGGGGAAAACTTGTTTTCTAAAGTACAACTTTTCTTTCAAAATGAGTGCCATTGTAAAGAACTGCATTGAAAGAAATCAATAATTTCTAAAGAACATTTAAATTTTCCTTTATTACTTTCCTAATTTTTTTCTCTTGTCTGTTGTACATTAGTTTTCACGAACTAGGGTATTTCGACAGAGCCAGTTGTAAGCTGAACATTTTCTGCTCTATGTTTTATCACTAGATTAGGTTCTTTATCGTACGACGTTAACATACACCATACGGGAACACCATCTTTACTTTCCTTCAGAGGAGAAGCACATTTGCTGATGGATGCTCACATTAAAAATCCCACTAATCTCGGTCCCACAACCATGTACAAAGCTAATGTGCGAACCACTACTCTACCAGCACTGACATTTTCTTAACGTTATTTTTAAAATAAAAGTATGTATAATTAGGAATTGAAATCTAATTAAAGCACAACTTTCAAAATAGTATTACAACAAAGTTTTGCGATGTCTGTTTCAATATTTTATCTTTTGCTTCTATGCTGATGAAGGCTTATAAAATTTGTGGTTTTTATGTTAAAGTGGTTATGTAAATGGAGCCAGATTTGTGTGTGTAAAAACTAGGCACCTAAAGAAGTTGTGATCCTTTCATCTAAAATAGAGTAAATTTATAGTTTTAAGTCTCAAAACAGCTTAACAGTGCTAGCTTTTGAAGGTATTGTTTAAAAAATTGTCATCCCCCAGCGAAGCCCTCCTGTAAGTTGAATCGTCCAACGAACCGCCCCCACCCACAAAATTGCATTAATCCATCGATGGAGTCTGTCTATTGTTAGACCCGTAACTTTAAAGTAATTTTATTTAAATGGCAGTGTATTTTAGTAAACATGGTTAATTTTTAACCTGTTGCAATACTTCATGAGGACAAAAAAAATCTAAATTACGGCATATTCTTTTTTAAATGAAAACTTAACTGTTCGAGTTGAAAATTTATTAACAGTATTTACAAGTTGAAAGACAATATCCAATTTTGGACCTAAAATTCATAACACGATACAGGTAGGACTATACTTATGTGTGCATCTGATACTTCTTCTTCTTTTCGTTTCACCCTCTTTGGGGTATGCTGAATTAATCATTTCTTGCGCGCTGTACTTTTCTTTGTTCCCAGTAGCTCTTCATTCTTTCTGATCTTCTTTTCCTCTCCTCTTCCGAAATGATAGGTTTAGGTCTTATTTTGGTTTTATCTTGGAATCTTATTCTTTCGTCCTTGGTACTTATCTTAGCAGTTTGGTCAAGCAGTGAATTTTCTGTAATTTTTAATTCTATTAGGTCTTTTTCAATTTCTTTAAACCAGTTCGGTTTTGTTTTACGATTATGGAAAAAATCAAACATCTGTTTCGTCAATCTATTGGAGTTCATTCTAAGAAGATGGCCGTAAAAATTTATTCTCCTTTTTCTCATAGTATCTGACAGTTTTTCAATTTTCTTATAGAGAGCTTCATTTCTTATATATACTACCTTATTATCCTGAAATTTTGTTCCTATAATTTTTCTTAAGATTTTCCTTTCCGTTATGCATCTGATACTATTAAACAAGTAACCTGTTGATGAGCACTTTATAGTCCGCAAGAACATGTTTTATGGCATGCAAAATCTTTTTTCGAAAAAAAAACATTAACAAAATTTCAAGAAAAGTTATGAAACATATTTCACATCAGTTAATCTACTAGTTAAAAAAAACAAGTCTTGCAATTAAGCATCCATTACACATACTTTGCTAAAGTTGCATTCTGAAGTGTTGCAGTTATTTGCAGCTTTTTCTAATGTTTTTATTATGCTCACGTACATTACATTGTCTTGGACTTGTAAATGGAATTACTGTTGTATTTAAACTTACATCATCAAGTATGATTTTATCGTGAGCCAGCATTGATAAGAATTCAATTGAGATTTCTTTTCGAGGGTAGTAGTACCTTTCCCACAGGGACTCACACATTGTGAGTACGGGTGTGGCAATCCCGAGGTGCCCTAGCTGGATCTAACCTTTCTTCATCTGTCTTTTTCAAAATACTGAAAACTTGTTGCCACTTTTCCATTAAGGCTTAACTATGTCTGTTTTAGATTCGAGCCATATTTACCGGTACTGAGGCTAATTGAAAAATTAGCCCTTGGTATACTATTTGTAATCGAAGATAAATAGAAGTTCAATTTCACAACAAAAATTAAAATTTTTAAAATTAATTTATTTTCCTACTTTTTTAAAAATTGTGTTACTGTTCAATGTATACTGTTCGGTACATAAGTGTGTTTACGCAATGTTCTAGTACTTCTGCTTGAGTGTTAGTACGTTAAATACGGCATTAGTACTCCCCTAGGGGAAATTAGCCAAAACATTTTGTACTATCAGAGTTAATTTGACATTTTACCAATTCAACAGAAAAGCTGAAAAATGTTTCACGAAAGCAGGTAAATTAACATAATAATTTTTAAGCAATTCTTTTAAAAATTATTTTTATCATTAGATTGCCAGACTAAAAAAAAAGTCATTTATCTTTATTTTTTCCATTACAAAACTAGCCACTAACAAAAATATTGTACTGCTAACAAAAATCACTTTCAATTCAAGCTCACTGGCATCCTAGATTGCAGTGACGCATCATAGGGTAGACAGTGTTAGCAAGCTTGTGAATCCCTGCAAACTTATGTTCGTAGCATCGGTACACTATTGCTGCCAGTTGAACCCAATGTTGCCAGATAGAGATAGGTTTCCCATGGCATCAAATATATAGCTGTTTTTAAGACTGGCGTAATTTTAAATCAAACACTGGACATTTTTATATTAATATCGAGTACAAGACGGACCTGAATTTTGGAGGCGTTTGAAGAAAAAGTGCACCTTTATAATCTGTAAAATATGGTATATATTTGTCACTCAAAAATTTACGGAGATGTGTAATAGCTTAGAGATTTATTAACTTAGAGAATTGTTTTTCCTTCGACGGTACCGTGTTATAAGTTAGAGATCGACCTGTGTAATAAGATAGAGGTTCTGTACTGTGTATTAAAATAGAGACTACAGTTCCGTCAAGTGTGTTGTACTGTGTGTATATGTTGTCAACACCGCTTCTTGCAGGCGCTTCAGTATCTTTACAGTTGAATATATTGTCAATAATATGGTCAACAACATATCTAAATGTTTATTTTTGACAATTATCTGTATAGAAAAATAGAAATATTGGTATTTTATCGAAAAAAACGTCAATTTATAAGAATTCATTAATTTGGAGATGTTTTCTTAATCAGGTCGGATATGGTTTGAATAAAGCAGCCTTCAAACAATATTTTTATGTTATTATTACTATTACATATGTAAATTAGTATACATTTACAGCATTGCACATAAGCCTCTAAGAACAAAACCTATCCAAATGAACTTTATATTTTAATAATATATTTTTCTTTAACTAAGTGAATTCTACTTGTTAGATAAAAGATACTGAAGAGCCTGCAAGCAGCGGCGTTGGCAACATATACACACAGTGCAACACACTGGACGGAACTGTAGTCTCTAAGTTAATACATAGTACGGAACCTCTATCTTATTACACAGGTTGATCTCTAACTTATAACATGATACTGCCGAAAGAAAAACGAATCTCTAAGTTAATAAATGTCTAAGCTATTACACATCCCCGTAAATTTTTGAGTGACAAATATATACCATATTTTACAGATTACACCATCCCAAATTTACACATCTATAATTTATAAAACTCTGTGTTGAAATGCGTAATCCTTGAAAAACTCTAAATTGTAGGAAAACAAAAAATTTTAATCTTTTCCTTTTTTTGTAAAGAGGAAGCTTGATGTCTACTCTATAATTCATACTTGGCCAAACCTTTGCTTTTATAAATCATACTAACTGGATAGATTTCTTGTTTATACTGTGCACTTATAACATATTTGTTGGGCCATAAATCTGTAATGTAATCAACGACTATATAACTTCCTCATTTCAAACACATTTACGTATCCGTCATGAAATACGAAAGCAATGTCATCATAAAGTAAGGTGTCAGCACCACAGAGCTGGTGTTCAAGTAAACTTTGTTGTTCCAACAGAAATGGTGTATTTGGTTACACAGACTAAACAGAGTGAGAGAATAAATGTTTAGATAATAACTAATAATAGAGGCCTATTTATTGGACAGTGTCCTCAGTTCTTATAGAAACTGTTCAAGTGCCTATAATGATGAGCAACTGCGAATGATTTCATTCTACAACTGATTAGTAATTATTAACGTCATTACTTAACTAGCAGAATAGTAATACAGTGAGGTCTCAACTTACGAATTTAATTCGTTCCGGAAGTCGTTTCGTAGTTAAAAATTTCATAAGTTAAGACGCATTTTACATGTAAACTGCCTAATTCGTTCCACCACCCCCAAACTCCCCTCCATACAATGAAAAAAATATACATTTATGTCAAATTGGGAAGAAATACATATTAATAAAACACAGATAAAACTTAAATAAGAAATGTATTAATTTCACATATGTACTACATTACGTATACATAATATTAATACGAAATAACGTATGTAATAAAGTTTCTTACATCTAAAGATTCGGATATGTAGTGAAGTTCGTGTGAGGAGGCGGCAGCAAAGGTTGTGGATAGGAGGAGGAGATGAACGTGGAGAGCATACGTGTATGCATACACAGTGTATTACAAAATAAAATTTAGCACTAAGAATTGAAAGGAATTTGCCACTTTTTTTTAACTTTTAATTTTTTTACCCTTTTTAGAACTTAATTTTTAATTATCATCACTTTCTTTTGCCTTTTTGGGTTCACTTACACCTTCCCCAGTTTCTTTTGATGTACGTTTTGTGAAATAACGGTCTGGCAACGATTGTTTTGTCAACTTTAAAGAATGGGTTAGGCAAATGCCTAACGACTTTTCCTTCTGAAGTGCGTTGGCAAATGTTATCAAAATGTGCGTCTGCCCTATTCGCAACACTTTTTCAGGGTGTTTTTAAGCATCGTTTCTTAAGTTAGGGTGGAAAATACCCGAAATGCCGTTTCGTAAATTGATATTTTTGTTTGTTAAGGTCATTCGTAAGTTGAGGCCCCACTGTATTTCCTAATCGAACTGTAAGTAGTAAGTAATATTACTAATCCCAGAATTGAATAAATCACTCTTATACTAAGTAAAAGCGTACTAACCACTTGCTTATCACCAAACAACACACAAAAGCATCCTAATGTAATAAACAGCTAAAGCAGCCGATGACTGAACAAGCTATCTTTTTATTTATTTACATTATTAATCTATACACCTACTAATGATTCAAATAATTACTTGTTCAAACCGAATAGTAATGTTCAACAATACAACTCAATTTGTTACTAATTAGTGATTACTAATACGCTGGGATCTATTTAGTTACGGAAACACACGATTATCAACACTACTGTAAATGAATGGTGGCATTCCGTAAACATTTGAGTTTTTTCGGAACGACTTAGTTGTCAAGACTTGGACAACAGTACAACTCGACTTTGTTCTGTTACGAATTAATGGTGTGGCAGATTAGTAGTCAACGTAATATACTGCTTGCTTCAAAGCCCAAGTGTATTGATGATAAAAAAAATTGAATGTACATTTCTAAAGCCCAACCATATAGTTATATATATTCATTATTTTGAAAATAAAATTGTCATTTTGAATAAAAATTAACATATTTTACGAGTAATCCTTGCAACATTAGTTCCTATAAAACCCTAACCTGCCTTACATGTCTTCACAGACAGAAGTGAAGACTTCCCCCACTTTTAACTGGCGGCATAACTACAACAACAAGTTAGGAAGGGCATATGACTGTTTTGTTTTAACACAGCAAGTCTTTGCTTTGTGAATAGCTAGCTAGCATAAAAACGCATATAAACTATTCATGTTTGCATTTTTTTTTTTTGTGTCGTGCTGATGACTGATGTGTAGGGTGTGGCAGTCAAACCTGCATTTCTGAAAAGACTGTAGAAGGCTAAAAAAGGGGCTGGGCTAGTTATCAAGTTTCAGTTGCCATGGAACAATGGTCAAACCTACAACGGCCGTTTGCCGTGAAAGCGTTTTACCAAAGCGGAAACGCTTCGTAGGTGAGTGTGGTAGCTATGAAGCATACCCGATCTCACACCATGCGATTTTTTCTTGTAGCAGTACCTAAAGAATAAAGTGTATGAAGAACGACCTCATACAGTTGAAGAACTCAAGGCAAGAAACTGCCTGAAAAATTTTAAAAAATACCTCAGCTTATGCTGCGTGATGTGATGAACAATTTCAGAAATCACCTGCAAGAATGCATTCATCAGGAAGGACACCATCTCACCAAAGTTATTTTTAAGCAATGAATAATTATGTTTATGCTTCTTAAATGCTTTTTTATGTATAACATGGTAGACATATTTCTTTTGAAAAATGCATCCATTTATTTTTCACAGCCTTTTCAAAAACGCAGGATTGACTGCCGCACCCTGTATGTGTGTCACACTGGTTTATTGTTTTCAATTTTTCACTTTATTATTTCAATTAGCTATTTAATTATTGTAGTTTAAATACTTCATTTTAAAAAACACATTTTTTTATTAAGTGTTCTAACCTGAAATATTTTATTATGGTACACACAATCAGCCTTCTGTACTTTATTACATGTTCTTTTAAGTAATAATAAGATTAAATTAGATAAATTATAACAGTATTAGTTTTTAGACCACTTTTTTGGTTTCATCTGTACAGTTAAAATCTATCAGTCGTTATTGTTTTACTGTCACTTTGTGCGAGAAATTCAATTTAAGTAAAATTGTTTTGATAAATTTCAATAAACAGGCCTATGTGTATTGTTTAAATATAGTATACGAAATGAGATAGCCTGCACCTTTAATTTACATATGCAATACACCAATATGTTACATGCATCTAACTTACACGTCAATACGCAACATGCATCCAACTTACACGTCAATACGCAACATGCATCCAACCTTACAATGCAATACGCAATATGCATTCAACTTACATTTCAATACGCCACCACATGCATCCAACTTACACTTTAATATACCACATGCATCCATCTTATACTACAGTACACCACATGCATCCAACTTACATTTCAATACGCCACCACATGCATCCAACTTACACTTTAATATACCACATGCATCCATCTTATACTACAGTACACCACATGCATCCAACTTACATTTCAATACGCCACCACATGCATCCAACTTACACTTTAATATACCACATGCATCCATCTTATACTACAGTACACCACATGCATCCAACTTACATTTCAATACGCCACCACATGCATCCAACTTACACTTTAATATACCACATGCGTCCATCTTATACTACAGTACACCACATGCATCCAACTTACATTTCAATATGCCACCACATGCATCCAACTTACACTTTAATATACCACATGCATCCATCTTATACCACAGTACACCACATGCATCCAACTTACATTTCAATACGCCACCACATGCATCCAACTTACACTTCAATACACAACACACATCCATCTTATACTACAGTACACCACATGCATCCAACTTACACTTCAATACACAACACACATCCATCTTATACTACAGTACACCACATACATCCAACTTACACTTAATATACCACATGCATCCAACTTGCACTTCATTACGCCACATGCATCCATCTTAATACTGCAGTACACCACATGCATCCAACTTACACTTCAATACACAACACACATCCATCTTATACTACAGTACACCACATACATCCAACTTACACTTCAATATACCACATGCATCCAACTTGCACTTCATTACGCCACATGCATCCATCTTAATACTACAGTACACCATATGCATCCATCTTAATACTACAGTACACCACATGCATCCAACTTACACTTCAATACACCATATGCGTCCAATTTAAACGTCACTATATGTATATATTTGGACCATGAAGAATGTAGACTCTGTTAATTTAAAAAAAAAAGATGAATATGAAACAAAAATATAATACAACACTTTATTTTTATAATTTACAAATTTAGTTGTATCAAGAAGGTAGTAGAGATTCTACTGACGTTTACAATAAAAATGAATATTATATATAAAATTAGTATAAAAATGTTTTTACATTAATATAATTATTTCTTATAAAATGAATTCTTAAAATTACGAAACTGAAATGGTTGTGAATTCTACTGAATTTCACAAGAGAATTAAATGAATATGGAAAATATAAAATTTTCTTATATTAACAAACTAACATAGAATATGGCACTCCAAAATATCATCTTCATTTCACATTTTGGTATGTTCTTGTTCGATGTATTTCCATCTTTTACATATCACTCTGCAAACAAAAATCAGATGGTTTGTACTTTTATCGTACATTTAGAGCTCATGCCACTACTCTGTGTGGCACCTATACATTAACAAGTAAGAACTCTGTTAAGTTTTGAAGCTAAGGGCACATTTGAATTGCCCCTAAGATCAAAACATTCTCTGGATTACCTATGGTTCTTGAAGGGTTTGAATTATTTTAACAAAGCTAAAATATAGCTGCTATTACAACTGTAAGTATATTCGGTAAACTCTCAGTTAACCAAACTAATTGTGGGAAAGGCTGGTTCACTAAACGAAAAGTTCGGTTATTCGAGGGCATTTATTTAAATACCCTAAATGAAACATAAAGTTCAGACAAAATTTATAACACATCATTTAATTGTATGATTCATCAAGTAAATATGCAATGTTATTTAATTTGTAGTGTGCTTGCAATGGGTACAAAATCTATTTTTCAACTGCGCGCTCTCGATGACTAGGCCATAAATGCTGCAAGCGCTCGGCTGATCAGTTCGACCCCTAATGTAGTCTGATGCAAAGTGAATTGCAATGTGTAAGTCAATAAATTAAAAAAAACTACTGTACCTAGTTCATTCAAACATTTTAATAGAAAAAAAGCTTTTTTTAAATGTACAGTTTTTTTTTAATTAAAGCTTTTGGTGAAAAGCATATAAAGGCTATCATCGCTGTCCAGCAAAATATCTTACACAGAGGGAAAGCTAAATCTAAATATTGTCAATACTATACTAAAACTAAACACTATATACCTAGATAACATTATTAATGTATATAAACTGTATCAAGAAGGTTAACAGAAAGAGCATTGTGAAAAACAAAACAATATAACAAAAAAAGTATGTGACTAGTTAAAAAAAACCCTAATCAGGAAATCCACAACCTCTTGCAGAGGCCTGAAATACACAGTTTGGTGTACAGACTCTACACCAAATTTGAAATTTATTTTTAAAAGTATACCTTAATTTCCGAAATTTGTGTCTACAGGGATGATTCAATCATACTGTTTATGCGCATTCCTAAATTTCACTAACCATGGGGGCAATTCAGCATCACCCAAAGCCAATTGCATAAAAGACTCTGATAAAATAATTTTATTAGTTTTAAAACAGTTTAACACTCTTATGATTATTTTTTAACATGAGGCTCTTGAACAGCTGATTGTGAGACCATAGTTGAACACAAACATAGTGGTCTTAGTTGACTCCAAATCATCTCTGCAGGCAATAGCCAATAATGATAATCCAAAAAGCAAAGTAATACAAAATATCAGACAGAATTACAAGATTGTAAGAAATAATGTTGGCAATATCGCAATGCAGTGGGTCCCTGCACATGTGGGATTGATGGGAAATGAAGCTTCGGATAATTTGGCGAAGAGAGGAACAAAAATTATTCAAAAGCCAGCAGGCTCCCTGTCATTACAAGCAGTTATAAGAAAACTAAAAACAGACTCACAGCAAAAATTTGTTAGTGAAATGAAGAAAAACCTACAAGACAAAGCTTATGATCAGTTTAATCTTTTTAAGGACAATAAGATGCTTCCACGCAAAATAGCTGTAGCAAATTTCTGCTTGGAAACTGGTCACGATTGTCTTGCCAAGCATCTCCATAGGATGAGACTAATAACCTCTGACAAGTGCAAGATTTGTTCAAAAGATGTGTATGTTATGGACAAGGATCACTTACTGATCTGCGAGGGCCTGGATAGAGGGAAGCAGGGACGAAGGGACTTTCCTGGATTGTATTGGGAGGCAAGATCCAAAATGGTGTGAACCAAAAGGAGCCATTGGAAGAAGATGATTTTTTTTTTTTGGTTCCTAAATCAGGCCGATATCAGACCTTAGTTAAAGCGGACTGATTTAATAACATTCAACGCAACAATATTTTAGTAATACGACGATATTTATAAATACTGAATTTATTTTTCATAAAAAATGGTTCAAAAGAGCTTCATTCAAATGTATGTCACACTTTCCAAAAAAAGTATTGTCACGTTGGAAAGTTGAAGATTGAAAAATGAAGATTGCATTGTATGACCACATCAAAACCTACAATACAGTTACTAGGAGAGGTGGGTATGACCTACCTGTGGATCTTATTTTTGCCCATTGACCCTAAAACTTTGTTTAGTCAGAACCAGGTCTGGTGATATTTAGTTTCGGATTAGCGAGGTTGTACTCTATTTGTATGAAAATCACTTTTTATTGTAACCTATAACCTTTTATTTAACAACTAAGGTATAGCTTAATTTAATCTAATTATTATATGATCTTTTAAAAGCAAGGGTATCAAGTAATTACATTTATATCTTCTTTTGTAAACGGTTCAGAAAACATCTTGGTGGGATCGCACAGGCGATCATCCAGTGTACCTTTCAATAAATGGTTCAACACAATTTTCACGCTGTACTTATAATACTTAAGACAGACCTGAAACAAAGAGAAATGTTTATAACTATAAAAACCTGAAGTGCTACTAGGTATTCCACATTCATCAGCTATGACCTTTTTTTGTACCGCTACACTCTTCACTGCATTTATTACCTTAACCTTCTCTTCTGCGCTCAAGCACTTATTAGTAATTTTAACTACACACAGTGTATGCATCTAACAAAGTTTCACAATCACAAACAGTGTAATACTAGCTTAAACAATGCCAATTGCAACACTGGAAATAGCTCATTCTTGTTACAACTCGTTTATGTCTGTCATTCTTCGAATTGCAGAGGCTTCAGAGCCAATATTTTTCAGTAAAGAGGCCAATTTTGAATTGTAGAGGTCAGATTTACATTATTCAAATTACAAAGATCACAATAACGTCTTTCAAAAAATTTTGAACGGATTACTCATTTTTACATTAATAATGGGAGGTTTTTCCAAGGGAATAAAAAATTATTTTGAATTTTAGTGGTTTTTAAAATAAAGGTTTGAATTAGTGAAGTTCGACTGAACTTAAACCACTGGAAACGTATTTGTAAATATCAAATAACAGCTTATAATTTAACAATATATGCTTACCTTAATGAATTTAGTGTTTAAATCAGGAAATCGTTTTGCCACTTGTGCTACAAGACTTTCTAGTTTCTCTCTATCAATCTTCTGTTCGGAATTAATCTCCTCATTGGGTTCAACATCAGTCTTGGATTTAATCTCCTCATTGGGTTCAACATCAGTCTTGGATTTAATCTCCTCATTGGGTTCAACATCAGTCTTGGATTTAATCTCCTCATTGGGTTCAACATCAGTCTTGGATTTAATCTCCTCATTGGGTTCAACATCAGTCTTGGATTGAGAACGCTGGTTACGCAAAAGAATAAATAGAAATACTTCAGTCTCATGTTTTAATATTTGAATTAATAGGGTTGTCCATAAAGTAAGGTTCCCAAAGCACTATAGTCGCTGCGAATGTTGTTACGCGGGATCCGGTGACCTTGGATTGCAGCTTGGTTCCTCCATTCCCAATCCCCACTCCGCAAGCGATCTGCGACACTCAGTCTTGGCTTGGTAGCCGTCAAGATAATAATAATAATAATGGAATTGTTTTTTCTGTCTCCCACCAGGTGCGAATTATGCTCTGTGATACGTGTTTTGTACGCAAAAAACACTGCGCCGGTAGACAGTCATGTCCAACTGTATGAAGTCTACAGAGAAAAATGTATGAGCATACAACACATGTGTAAATGGTGCAGAGAATTCAGATGGACGGTCATGATCAACAGCGTTCCTTATGGCCATCTGTTTCAGACGAAACGATTTGCAAAAGTGGAAGAAGCAATGCAGAACGATCGAAGGATGACTGTTCGAGAGCTCTCTGAGATGATCCCTGAAGTCAGCAAGACCTGTATTGATAAAATTTTGATAGACCATTTAGGATATAGCAAGGTTTGTTCAAAATGGGTCCAAGCAGACCACAAACAGCAATGGATTGATTGGGCCCGTTAATTCCTTCAGGCCTACGAAACCGATGGCAAGAAATTCTTGGACTTCATTGTCACTGGGGACAAGACCTGAGTACACTTTACGGCACTGGAAATAAAAGAACAATCACATCAGTGGAAACAGCCAGAGTCGCTGAAGCCGCGGAAGTTCAAACAAACACTGTCTGCCAGCAAAGTCATGGCGAGCGTGTTTCAGGACATGAAGGGGTTATTGTGCGAATTCATGGATACCGGCTAAACAATCAATGCTGATCTTTACTGTGAGATGTTAAAGAATCCTCGCTGCGTGATTCAAAACAAGAGGAGACATGCTCAAGAAGGGAATTTGTTTCCAACAAGACAACGCTCGTCCGCACACCGCAAGTTTAACAACCAATCTCATCAACCAATTTGGATGGCGTACTGTCACACATACGCCCTACAGCCTAGACTTAGCCCCAAGTGACTACCATCTCTTTCCTAACTTGAATAAACACTTAGGTGGGGTACATTTCAGTACCGGAGAGGGCTGAAAGAAGAAGTTTTAAGCTACCTTCGCGGCGCAGCGGGGCAGGAGGGTTTTTTGACTCAGGCATACAAAAGATGGTTCACCGTATGCAAAAATGCATCGATCTCAACGGCGATTATGTCGAAAAATATAGAAAAGTGTAAGCTTTCCAAAAATGTATTATTAATTGCAAATAAACATGTCTTTCATTGAGAAAAATTATTGGGAACCTTATTTTACGGACAACCCTCGTATAAAATTAATTACAAATAAGTTTTGTCAAAAGCTTATTATAAATAAATAAAAGAAATTATTAACGGTATTATTAAATAAAAGAAATTAAATTTGTTAAAATTTGTCACAAATCGATTCTAGGGCCATCAACAAATTAATTTTAAGCAGACTGTAAAAATTTCAAAAATTACTAAATGAATTTAAAGCATACTATTTTGATAAAATTAGACTGAGACAAAAAATTTTACAATAAAATAGAACAATATGCGCATAAAAAATTGTATTAAAAAAAACCAATAGTTTTAAAGTAAAAATGATTGTTCCCATTTATTATTTGTTATTATGTGTGTGGTATTCCTGATTCCTTGTAAATTCTACATTCAAATAAAACATAAATTGTACACATTTTCATAGATCCAAAACAAATCGTCAGAAAGCAAGCAGAGATGTTAATGCATTTAAAATGTATTTATTTGTAATGTATTAAATGTTATACTTTTTCAATCTGCGCGAGACGCTGGCCACATATCTTTTCAAATGTTTAAGCACAATGATTTCTGAAAAAGATTACTAAAAATAAAACAATTATATACTTTCCTTTTATTTTACCTCAACCTTAAAGCGTTGCAATACACACTGAATTTTCGGGATACTTCGTCTGCTTTCTATGATTGCAAAAACTGATGCCTTTAATTCATCGAAACTTCTGTTAGTCAATTATTAAGGAAAAACAAACTCTGCTTATTTAACACATTTAAAAAAAATACAATTTTGGTTTAATATAGTGTCACCTGCATGGCACACTTTAAATTTAAAATTAATTTTAATTCAGTAATAAATAAAATTCACTGACTGAATCAATCATAATATAGCTTCTATAATTATTTCAACATTCAAATTTATAAAAATATAGCTGTAGAAATATTCTACGGAACATACCAATACATTTGTTCTTATGAATGCAACATGAGAAGAATTCCAGCCAAGTTTTACTCCCGACTTTTTAACACACTGTCATAAGAATTTACGACTGTAGAGGATTCAGATCATAATTTCTTGATCATAACAGCAGAAAAATTGGACCTCTCCACTACCCAAGAAAACCTATTAGGTTCGCTTACATCAAACATTTTTGTGACCTCTAGATGACTATTCGAAGCATTTTTGAGAAAAACTGCATCAGTACTTGCATTATTCAAATACTAGTGTGTGTGTGTGTGTGTGCGTGTGCATACATAATTCTGGTATGAATAGAGAAACACTCATTGATGTCAGCTTTAGACCTTTTTCGATTCCTCTTGAATTTCTTCTCTCAATATCCCTTTAGCTTGCTTTTCATTCTGCATGCACACACGCACACACACTAGTATTTGAATAATGCAAGTGGTGATGCAGTTTTTCTCAAAAATCCTTCGAATAGTCATCTAGAGGTCACAAAATTTCTATTTTCACTGTTTAATAACAACATAATACATCAATAAAAAAATAAACGGAAATTTAAAAAAATAAATTTTTTGCTATTACGTTACAATTTAGTAGTATAAATGGAAGAAAACATTTCCAGCAAAACAGGATTAACGAATATTAGATATTTCTGGGTGTTAGTACATTGCCAATTTTAGTGCAAGCAAGTCTACATTGCATTACAAATAATAAGATACAATTTTCCTATAATTAATTATTAATGTACAAATTATTTATGGCCTACATAATAAAAAATAACAAAGGATACATATCTGGCATTGACTGTACAATTATTTGCAGGTCTTTTTCTAGATATAGATTTCTATAGTCGTTCATGATCATTCCAAGCAGGGGTTGATGATAAAATAACTTCACATATTTATTTCCTGCATCAAAAGCATCTTCGGCATACCGTTCCCTAAACATAACAAAACAATCAATACACTACTTTACATAATTTTCAATATATACTTAGGAGGGGGGGGGGTGTACTGCCATCAATAACCTTCATTTCTGTGAAGCTAATTTTTTTTTATGAAACCATTGTAACACTGGCAGCACCAACTTAGTTCATAATGGTAACATTTGTTTGTTTTTTTTTTTTTTGTGTTTAACGTCCGACTATTGTACACACTTGGGCTAATGCAGACAATGGGATGATTTATAGCATATGAAAATGCCAAGCCCTGGCCGGGTATCGAACCCGTGTCCTTGGGGTGAAAGCCCAGTACGCTATCAACTAGGCCACCGAGGCGGCTGATAATGGTAGCAAACAAGTACACAGGTTCTACTCATAACTGTTGAATAATTTTGTATAAAGTACAGCATCAATTATACAAATGATCAGATAAAAAAAAAAATTAAAGTAGTTTACTTTAAACTTGAGCAGCAAGCGGAGTTTGGTTGGTAGAATTCTTCTTGGTCGGTAAACCTAATTTTGTAAATGAGTGTACATAATTCTCTGTTTTCAATTTTTTAATTTATTTAGCTTACTTCAATTTGTTTCCTGACTAAAGTTCCCGTTACCTACAGTGTATTAAGATATAAAGGTACGTTATACATTATACTTTAAAGGAGTATTAAAATATCAATTAACAATTAAAAAAAAACAGAATGTTTCGGGCAACTAAACTAACTACATAAAACAAAAAAACATCTGACTTAATTACAATAGAATTCCTCACTCGGAGATTGACCATGTGTCACCTACTGTCTGTCACTTCATAAGCAAGAGAGTGCAATGCACAGTTAAGTAATAAACAAATAAAACATTACTTCAGTTCCCTTCATTACACCTACACATAGGTCCCCTGTATAGCTGGCATAAATTGTTTAGAATATTTTTATGTTTCATTTACTTTTATTGATTAAAAAACTTATAAAATACTATAGCATTATTAAAAACCCCTGATTTTTCTTATACTGTACATTTAAAAGTTTGATTTTTGTTTTGACCATCTAACCCGGGTCAACATAGCATGCTAATCAGCCTCTTCCCACTGGTAATCGAGTCGCTCTGTAAGTGTCCCACTGATAATTAAGTCACTCTGTAAATGTCACACATATAATCGAGTCACTCTGTAAGTGTCCCACTGGTAATCAAGAATTATTCTGTAAGTGTCCCACTGGTAATCAAGCCACTCTGTATGTGTCCCACTGATAATCAAGTCACTCTGTAAATGTCGAACTGGTAATCGAGTCACTCGTTAAGTGTCCCACTGGTAATCAAGAATTACTCTGTAAGTGTCCCACTGGTAACCAAGAATCTTTTATAAGTGTCTCATTGGTGTGACACTTATAGGGATCATGCTATCTTATGCACGGTTATTAGTTGATTTACGCTGCAACTACTCAGAGAACTACTACATCACGTATAGTCCTTGAAGCACTTACAACCTTATACTGTAAAGAAAAAAATGTCTTCAGAATAATTGTTTTTGTTAGTTGCTATATAACATGGGAATGGATGGTGGGTTAATGTGCAGTAACACACACACACAGTATTAAATTCTATATTTGTACAAGTGCATCCATAGGAGAGACTCTATACTTGGAGGGATTTTATAACAATATAGACATTTTTACTTCTGTAACAATTTTTTTCTCTGATTACCTCCTTTTTTAATTACGACCATGGCAATGTCCCATTAAACAATGTACATGACGGATTCTACTATACTTTTAAAACTTTTGGTAGGAAAATAGAAGAAAACTTGTATTAAATTACATTTTATCCTTATTAATGAACTAATTAGTGTATGAGATAATGCTTGTTGCAATATTGCATTATACTGAACTGCATTTAAGGATAACAAAGATGTAACTTTTTCACATATGAGAATTACAAAATCAACCATTTAATGAATGTTAAGACATTTCCAAGAAAAAAAAGACAATTCACATGACTGAAAATAGTGTCCATCGAACATCTTTGTTACTAATACACCTTAAAGATGCTTGACATGCAATATACTACTTTATCTAAAAACGACGACTGCATTTAATGTCAAGTACTGTATTTACAATCCTCCAAAGTCTACGATGAAAATGAGTTAGTGGCATTATAGTCATATCTCTAACATTCAGTAGTACCACGGTTGTATGGTCTACATTAACTTGTCTATTTTTGAAGTACAATCTAATTCGTTATACCAAAAGTCTGCTATTTCAAAGTCCAATATAGTGAGAGAACCTACTACATTTCTAATTTTTAGCACAGCAGAACCTTGATAATTCGAACCTTAGTACTCTGAATATTCTATAATTCAAACCTAACATAAACAAAAATAATTATTGCTACAATAGTGGACAATTTTACTCTAAGCTTCTTTGTTAAATCAGGAGTAAGCCGTTCTGAAACAAGCTATGTTAAAGTACTGTATGAATTAATAGTAAAAATAATTTCAAAATGTTCAAAAAATTAATAATTTGTTTTTTATTCACAGAAATCATATTAGGCAAAAAAACTTAATGAACAAAATGTACTGAAATTTAAAAAACTCTTTTAATGATGCTCTCAAATCAAGGTTAGCCTACACGCAAAGTTTCACTTGACATTCACAACACTCAAATGTAATATCCTTTCACTTTTGTCGATCTTGTTTGTGTTTGCACAAATAATTTTTTTATAATTTTGATTTCTTTACATCGTGGTACCTGAGTTGGTTGCATATAATACAGGAAGTGCCACAATATTAGACAGTAGGTATTGCTAACACTGCTTGTAAAGGTAAGGGCAGTTGCATAGTCACATGGTATCTTCTTTTAAAGATACATAATGCAAAAAAAAGAAATTTTCCTAATCTGCTGTACTCTAAAACCTAAATTTCTTTTCATTAAAATATCGAAAGCAAGACATTGTGAATAAAACACCATCTGGATTCATACTGTCTAATCATTAAACCACATCTACTCCAGCCTTACCTTTCACAGAATTGAACACTTTGCTAATCGTGCATTTAAATCACAATATCATTTCCAAGAATAATAACAAAATAATGTTCTAATGAAATTAGAAAATTAAATAAAAGAATTTGTCATTTTGTGGCACTTTTATTTTGTATGCCTGTTATTGTTTCGAAACCCCATTTACATACAGTAGTTAATACTGTCATTGGCTACATTTACATCTATGTCTGATAAGCCGAATGATTTGGTAACCCAAACTACCTTTGATCCCAATTATTTTGGATTATCGAGATTCCACTCGATTAGTGGAATTTTATTTGTAGTACTATTTATTTTATTTAGCCGCCTCGGTGGCCTAGTGGATAGCGTACTAGGCTTTCACCCCGAGGACCCGGGTTCGATTCCTGGCCAGGGCTTGGCATTTTTCGTATGCTATAAATCATGCCATCGTCTGCATTAGCCCAAGTGTGCACAATAGTCGGATGTTAAACACAAAAAAAAAATTATTTTATTTATTAACAGTATATTTATTTCTAGTATTAATAAAAATGTATATTTAGCTATGATTAGGAACAGAATACATTAATTTTTAACAAAAGCAAATCAAGTATCATATTTATCTAATAAAGTCTCCGAGAGAGTTAACTCTACAGTCAAGTGTCCTCAGTATCCGAGAGATATTGTTAGTAACTGTAAAATCTTAGGAGAGCTATCAAACGTATTTCATATCTGATGAATAAATAGTTATGATTTATAGGTATTAACTGTGGAGAAGTATCAGTGTTTACAGACCGAAAATATTTTAGTATTTTTGGAAAAATATCGGTAATTGGTAATATTTCAAGATAAATATTTGTTAAGAAATTTCATGCAATACTATCCAAAGCATTTCTAGAGAAATATTCGTAGTTTTATCGGAGATCCATGCAACTGTTATAAATATTTTACATTTTTGTGTTGAAAGTTTTACTTTAAATTTAAATAACTACTGATAATACTTATTAATTTACATGTATCGAACGTCAGTCTTGACCGAAGAAGAAACAATTAAATGCAGACAATAGCAAATTTCTCTTCTTGCTATGTCCAAATTCAAGCCATAACTAACATAGTCAGGAAAGTCCTTCGCGCGTAGTTCTCGTACTAGGCTACACATCACAGGAATGCAAGTCTCGTAAAAATATGCCAACCTGGAAATCATACAGTAGTTTGTAGTTACAATATTTAAACAAATCTGCTAAAGTGGTAAACAAGCGAATTACTAATGTTTATAAGGTTTTTCAAAAACCCTCAAAATTTTAACCCATTGGCTACTGGCCTGCCCAGCTACTTACAACTACTAGGCCATTTTAGCCAAAAAGTACATATGTAACTGAATATTGAAATGTATTTACCATTTTTTATTTTAAAAATCTGAAAAAATCACTCTTATTGCAGATATTGTGTAGGTTTTATCGGTGAAATATATTTTTGTTTCGATCAAATTTTAAAAAAAAGTTTTTATTTTCTGATTGAAAAAATAAATTTTAAAACTTTAACTTCGAACTGAAATAAACCACTTAATTTTATTGAATATCCTAATTTTATTGTTGTAGTTCCACTCTCTGGTAAATACAGAATATTTTCATATAACATTTAACTGAATTATATCACAATCAACACCAAACCCAAAAACATCACGACCAGCAGCCATTTTGACTACTTAGTAAACACAATATGAAGGACAAGGTTGTGTTACAGCTTTTACAATTTTATCAATCTAACTCAGAAAATATGGAAATGGCAGAAAAGTGACCAAATAATTGAAAAATGTAAACTTAGACACTATCTTTTGAATTTATTATCAACTATTACTGACTAAGTACAGTAACGACACATTGTTTGCCACATTTTCGCTAGTAAATTACAACAACAATAGATTGTTGAACAACAGCCAAGGGACGGTGTAATGTAACTTTAGCTTAGAGATATATTAACTTAGAGATTTGTTTTTTCTTCGACAGTACCGTGTTATAAGTTAGAGATCGACCTGTGTAATAAGGTAGAGATTTCGTACTGTGTATCAACTTAAAAACTACAGTTCCGTAAAGTGTGTTGCACCGTGTGTATATGTTGCCGACGCCACTGCTTGCAGGCGCTTCAGTATCTTTTATTTAACAAGTAGAACTCGCTTAGTTAAAGAAAGATATATTATTAAAATATAAAGTTGATTTGGATAGGTTTTGTTCTGAAAGGCTTATGTGCAATGCTGTATAAATGTATACTAATTTACACATGTAGTAGTAATAGTAAGAATTTTTTTTGTGTGTTTAATGTTTAAGTAATAATAATATAAAAATACTGTTTGAAAGCTGCCTTATTCAAACTATATCCGAATTGAATTAAGCAAACAGCCGTAAATTAAAGATCTCATATAAACTTACGTTGTTTTTTCCGATAAAACACCAATATTTCTATACAGATAATTGTCAAAAATAAACATTTAGATATGTTGTTGACCATTAAGTACAACTGTTTCTTTACTAATTACCGTGAACTTGGTTTTAATAATGTTTAATCCATACAAATGATTATTATTTTAAGGATTTTCTTGACCTCTATCTTATTACACAGGTCAATCTCTTATAACACGGTACTGTAGAAGGAAAAATGTATGTTAATAAATCTCTAAGCTATTACACATCCTCACAGCCAAAGGATTAAAGCCGGAATACTTTTAAGGCACAAAACACGTTTATGCAAACATTAATTTCAATCTGCATAAGCAAACTAAAAATTTAAAGTTACTATTTTGCATCATATACACTTTATAAATTACAGGAAGTCTGATGTGAAATGTTTTAATATGAAAATCTTGCACACACGAGTAGTGTACATTGACAAAAAATCTATCTATAATACACACTGTCATTTTACTACAAATAAGAAATGCACTCAAGCGTTAAGACTATAGTATATAAATATTCTACTTTCTTTTTTCAAAACAAAAAAAATTAAAAAGTCTGTTAAATCGATAGTATATGCATTAATTAAACTGAAAAAATAAAATATTTAGTTCATGTAGCTATGTAATTTTTTTTTTAAAGAAAACTGATAACTAAAATTAAAATTCATACTCACGTTAAGTCAAAACGCAATTTACGGGCACAAAGTGCTGCACAGCCAAAGACGGACGCAAATGATGTGAGAGAGTGTATATTGTCGAACACAACGTGTATTAAGTCTTTAAATAATCCAACACCATTTTTTACTTTAGACTTGTTAGTTAAATAACTCTCAGCACGTATTAACTCTTCATATATTCCAACACCATGTTCTACTCCAAGCTCCTTAGTTAAATCGCTCTCAACAATTTTTTTCCCCCAATTATCTGCCAGTTTTTTAATTTCAACTTTTATCTCGAACAATTTCTTAAAACAAAACAACAATAATCATTTAACTAAATATTTCTTTCATATTTATAACTTATCGCTTTTGTTAAACAATATACAGTAAGAGAGCGTTAATAATACAAATTAATTGGACTAAATCCGGTCCAAATTATCAAATTGTCTAAATTTTTGTTATTCATAGATCATTCAAAATTTACGCCAATGGTTACAGAAGTGGAGTGAATGATTAAATTCGTTAGTGCAATAAATGTATACGTAATTGAACAGAAAAATACCTGTATACAATCTGTCTTATTTCATGCACATTAAATCCAGTCCTACACCACAATACTGTAAAATATAAATACAATGTATTTATTACAATACGTAACACATACACACAAGCTGTTTAGTTTGCAATTAAGCTAACTGCAGCGGTTATTTTTATATATTTTGATATTCAATTTACTCTCACCCTTATCAATACAGGACAGCACTTATATACAAAAAAGTAAATCCAACTTGTCAAAGCCAATAACCATACTGTAGCACAAGAACTGACTTAGTTAATTTATGACAATTTACTATTATCTGCCTGCAAACTCTTGACTTCAAATCTTACCTTTGGTGCAACTGACTTTGGTGAGTCGCATTTTAAACTGATTATACAATATCAGTTATTAAGTGACCTTTGCAGAATTGTTGTACTGCACTCTACCCCGGTGTACAACACAATATTATTCGGTCACAAGTTCTAAAGAAATATGAGGGCGGTTTGATAAGTCGGTGACTTTTTGAATTTCCCGCGCAGTTACTCCAAATGCAACAGTGCTGCCGTCAACTGTAATCTATCAGTGGGAAACTTTCTAATTTTGAGCAAGCTACGTCGTGCAGTTGGTGTTTGATAGCCGTTCAAAGCAGACAACCTCGTGAATTTTTACGAAAATGGAAAAAAGTGAATTTCGTGTGCTGATTAAGCATTACTTTTTACGTAAAAAATCCATCACTGAAACTAAGGAAAGACTTGATAAATACTATGGGGACTCGGCACCATCAATTTCAATGGTTAAGAAGTGGTTTACAGAGTTCTGTTGTGGTTGTACTAGCACTAGTGACGCCAAACGTTCAGGTCGCCCAAAAGAAGTGATCACGCCGGAAATCGTCAATAAAATCCATGAAATGATATTGGATGATCGGAGAATGAAAGTGCGTGAGTTGGCTCATGCTGTAGGTATCTCAACTGAACGGGTACATCATAATTTATACGAATATTTCGACATGAAAAACTCTCCGCGAGATGGGTGCCACGATTGCTCACACTCGACCATAAGCGCAATCGTGTGACCACTTCAAACGAGTGTTTAGCGATGTTCAGCCGTAATCCGAACGAATTTTTGCGCCGTTTTGTTACTGTGGACGAAACATGGATCCATCACAACACGCCAGAAACCAAGGAACAATCGAAACAGTGGGTTGCTAGGGGTGAACGTGGACCAAAGAAGGGCAAAGAGAGTCTGTCAGCCAACAAGGTCATGGCCACAGTTTTTTGGAATGCACGCGGTGTCATTCACATCAATTACCTTGAGAAAGGTAAAATGATCATCGGTGAATATTATTCAAAGCTTTTGAACAAAATCAACGTTGATTTGAAGCAAAAACGGCCGCATTTGGCGAAGAAGAAATGCTGTTCCATCAAGACAATGCACGTGTGCACACTTGTCTAGTCACGATGGCCAAAATCCACGAATTGGGATACGAACTGCTACCCCATCCAGCATATTCTCCAGATTTAGCCCCCTGCGACTATTTTCTGTTTCCAAACCTAAAGAAATGGCTGGACGGTAAGAGATTTGAGTTGAATGAAGAAGTCATTACCGAAACAAACGCGTATTTTGAGAGCTTTGAGGAAACCTATTATTTAAAGGGAATAAAAAAATTAGAAAAACGCTGGACTAAATGTATCGAGCTAAAAGGTGATTATGTAGAAAAATAAAATGTTTATTTGCCGACAAAAATTTGTTTTATTCAAAAAGTCACTGATTTATGAAACCGCCCTCATAAATTGCTGATATCTGACAAATAAGATATTTTGTTTGTTTTTTTTAACTTTACCTTAATCGATTTTTTTTTTTTTTTTTTGTTTAACGTCTGACTATTGTGCACACTTGGGCTAATGCAGACGATGGGATGATTTATATGATTTATAAACACATGAAATGCGTATGAAAATGCCTAGCCTTGGCCGGGAATCGAACCCGGGTCCTCGGGGTGAAAGCCCAGTACGCTATCCACTAGGCCACCAAGGCGGCTCTCTGTCACAGATAGCAAATCTCAAACAATTGATACAATCTTAATATATTTAACCTCTTCTGTACAAATTATAAGCAAACTTGTGATTTATTATAATTTCAAACTGATTAAATTAATGTCTGTATATGCTCTTTTTCAATCAATTAAAAATATTTCTTTTCAAAATAATTCCAGCTTCTTAATTTTTAATACAGTCACTGTTACTTACGGACCATTCATTTAATGCATTTACTTTATTAGATTGATTGTGTAACTAATTTACAGATATATTTTTGTTATTTTATTTACAAGTATTCGTTTTATTCTATTTCTTTAATAAATGCAATGTTTTTCCAGAATATTACAAAAAAACACTCCAAGCTATCCAAAGATGTGATGAAAAATAAACAATAATGTAAATACTTACGTTGGACAAATACATAAAAGTCTTTACGAGATCAATGAAAAAATCTTCATTCAATGTGAAGGCTCTGGAAATTGCTTTCAATAGACAGGCCCGATTGCCATGATGAAAACACACACACATTCTCATTAAGAACGGAACTGTTATTAAATAATTGTCATATATCATCTGTCCAACTGTTTCCTTTCTAAACCATTCGACCTGAAAGTATAGACTGTTATTTTAAACATATAAGCAATACCTTACATCCATCAATTAATATTGTTAACTAATAAATGTATATGGGCTATTTCATCCATATAAACTATCACGCTCATAGCTTGTTCCTGGAGATAATATACAGTGGTACCTCGACATACGAGTTTAATTCGTTCCGTATCCTTGTTCGTATGTCAAATTGCTCGTATCTCAAAGCAATTTTCCCCATTGAAATTAATTGAAATGCCATTAATCCGTTCCAGCTCCCAAAACACCACCTAAGTTGTTTTTGTTGTGATTTTGAATAAGAAAAATGTATTTACAAGAAGAAACATTTACTTACAAATAACAAATATATATTCTATAAAAAACTAATAAAAGAAAAAGTGAAGTGCTTACTTACGGAAGCGCTTAATTTTCGTCACGCTTTGCTCATTTTCACCTGCAGATCGTTTAAAAAACTTTCCAAGGAGGTTTGCTTCTTCCTCTCTTTTAGGATATTGCGGAAATGAGTTAGGCAAGTTTCGTTGAACAACTCCAATGCACGACCAGTTGCAACTTTTTCGGGGTGATTTTTATCCACGAACTCTACAACTTTCTCCCACATTCCCAAGATCTCCTTTATATCTCTTGTAGAGATACCCTCCTCCATCTCTGGCTCCTCTTCAAAACTAATTTTTTATTGAACCACCATATGCTGCTGCGAATGTAGATCGTATAACTCCTCGGTTGTCAGTTCCTTAGACTGTTCCTCGACAAGTTCGTTCACATCTCTCTCAGCCATCTCCAGACCCATGAATTTTCCTAGAGAAACAATCTCCTCTACCACAGACACTTCGGGTTCCAATCCTTCGAAGGCCCTTTCAGCTACAGTCTCAGGCCACAGCTTTTTCTATGCATAGGTTAAGGTCTTTGTGGTAACACCCAGCCAGGCCTGATCAATAATTCTTAGGCATATCACGATGTTAAAGTGGTCCTTCCAGAACTCTCGAAGGGTAAGGTTTGTGTTCTCAGTCACCTCAAAGCAGCGCCGAAAAATGTGCTTGGTGTACAACTTCTTAAAATTAGAAATCACCTGCTGATCCATGGGCTGCAGGATAGGAGTAGTGTTTATACACCTTTATAAACTTGAACTCTTCGAGTAAATCATCTTCAAGATTTGGCGAGTGAGCACTGTCGAGGACGAGAAGGGCTTGCATGGGTAGTTTGTTTTCCTGTAGATATTTTTTACAGGAAAAATATCTATCCTCGCATACCTTGCTCATGTTTTTCTATGATTTCACGCTTTAATTCAATAGACATCATCTTCTTCGGACCCATGGTTATGAAATTAAATGTGATAATGTTCTGTAAATGTACAAAAAGCAAAAAAACGCGAACCCAACTTATCAAAAATGCTTCAAAAACGAGGGAAACAAGCACACAGACTGAGATCTAGTCTGAGGTGGAAGAAACTGTTAGACGCTGCACACGACACCAACATGCGCACAGACTGATGTCTAGTCTGAGGTGGAAGAAACTGTTAGACGCTGCACACGACACCAACATGCGCACAGACTGATGTCTAGTCTGAGGTGGAAGAAACTGTTTGACGCTGCACACAACACCAACATGCGCCCCGCATGTTGGGGTCGTGTGCAGCGGTGTAGTGTGTGATTCCTCGTATCTCAAATTTTGCTCTCATCTCAAAGCAAAATATCGCTCGCTTGATGGCTCGTATCTCAAAACACTCGTATATTAGGGCACTCGTATATCGAGTGTACTTGAAATTGAAGAACAGTGAAACTTCAATTAACTGTTACCCTGTTTTTAAAAATTAATTACAGAAATTAAATATTATGTACTATAATTTTTTTTATACATAGACCTAAAAAATATACATACAATGTTGTCAGTTGCAAACAATGCAGTTGTGGCTAATAAGCTTCAGTGATTGGTATTTACTTTATTTGTAACACCATGACTTAGCTCTTTCAGCATAGAGACTATATATTTTAAGTGTAATATTGACATAAAGTGTACTTCTTGGTATTAGTGACTGCAGCACTTAATACATTCCCTTAAAACTTATTGCTGCAATTTATTACTCTGTGTTAACACTGTCACTGTCCATCACTTAAGTAGTGTTTAAATTGCAGGGCTTATTACTTATTACTTGTACTATTATGCACTTGTATGCATTCTTGCATTCTGACAAATTCTGACATGTACTTGTACTTGTATGCATTCTTGCTACCCCGTAGGGGGTTGCAGACTAGCTGAGAGGATTTAGACGTCCTTCGCGGTACCCAAGTCTAACACGCACTTACACTTGCAACACTACACTTATGACTTTAACACTTTACACTTACACTTACATTTAGGGAGGCCTCAACGTGCTTTTCGCCTTAAAAAAATGCATTCTTGCTAATTTTGTTATAGGTTGTTTTTGCGGTTTCATTATTTGTTGATTTTATTATTATTAGTTTTGTTTTACTCATTAAATTTATTATTATATTAATAATAATTCTGGTATTATATAATTATTAAGAATTATAATTCTGGTTAATCCTGTACACATTTCTTTACAACCTAAAACATGTTCCGTTACGCCATTTTTTCCTACTATTTCCAGGGTAAAAGAATCCTGACCAAGTTCAAAAACTGCAGAACGTATATACAGAATGTGTATACAAAAAAATTAAGCTATATTCTTCCACCAATCAAAGAAATGCATGACATCACACCGCACAGGGGAAACTGGAGCTAGTCTTTACTGTAAAAGATTAGTTACAAACAACAACTTCGTGCCCAGTGTATCAACTAACCAGAATGCTTGATTTCTTGCTTGCCCAAACTGTATGTATCCATCAAAAACGGACTTTATATAACTATCCCACATCTGGAGGGGGGGTCCCAGAATGCAAAGTAAAAACTCAAGCTGATAGCGTTCTTAGACCTACCGTGAAAACTTCACTTTGCTAGTAAAACTCATCTGAAACCGGGTATGTCAATGTTCATTCTACAAGTTTGTGCACTCTCCAAACTGTGTGTTTTACTAAATTAGGTTATTACTAACACTACTAATATTTCTCCATGGGAAAAGCCGCCTCGGTGGTCTAGTGGATAGTGCACTAGGCTTTCACCCCGAGGATCCGGGTTCAATTCCCGGCATGGGCTTGGTATTTTCATACGCTATACATCATCCTATCGTCTGCATTAGCCCAAGTGTGCACAATAGTCAGACGTTAAACACCAAAAAAAAGAAAAATTCTCCATGAGAATTTAGTAGGTAAAAATCTATCATTTACTATGACTGAGCGGTAAAATTCCCCCATTTCATGGTGCAGTAGTCATGTCTCTTACTGCGAGATTGTGTTCCATAATTCGTCACAGTTATGAGTATATTTCTCTGATTATTCAAACAGTGAGACATACACTTACTAAATAACACTTAATAATTAGCAAGATTTACTATAATTCTAACTAAATCACTCTTATTTCAATTTTTAAAAACTAACACTGAAACATTGGACAGTTTACATAATAACAATAAAAATACATAAGTGCAATTGTGTGTCAACTTTGTGCCATTACTTGTATTAATTACTGTACAGTAATCCACAGCCTACGGGACTACAACTACATTGGACAATCTAAACATCTCACCAAAAGGGACGAGTTTTTTTATAATTACGATTTTGATTGTACATTATGAGTCACATGTCTTATATAATGATCCTCTGGTTAATTATTAATTAATTAGAACTAAAATTCTTAAATTACTCAATACTCAAAAAGAGCATTTCATTATTTTCAAAAATAACACAACATATTTGTATTGAAGTATTTATTACAAAAGCATGCATCTGTATCACTCATTTTGGTCTTGTGAGCGGCTTATTCTAAAGTTATTGTTAATTAACTATTATAAAACATTTTGGTCCTAACAGTGCCATACGTTCAAAATAATTTTTTTTTTTTTTTTTTTTTGGCGTTTAACGTCCAATTATTGTGCACACTTGGGCTGATGCAGACGATGGGATGATTTATAGCGTATGAAAATGCCAAGCCCTCGCCGGGAATCGAACCCGGGTCCTCGGGGTGAAAGCCCAGTACGCTATCAACTAGGCCACCGAGGCGGCTGGGTGTATTGTCACAGTAAAGAGACACTACAAGTTTATTTTTGGGTACCTAGTAAAACTTACAATATGTAAATATAAAGGTAAAATTTATTTAACAAGACTAAAAAGACTACAAAAAATAGTTGCACATTATAGTATCTGTACTAAAATAAAATAACACAACATAATAGCCCAATGTACTGTTTTTAAATTGTGACAATAATTTTGTTTTATAACAAGTCAGATGATATAAGCTAAACTTTAACCACAAAGCCTCTTTACTTATGTATTTATCATCAATCAAACTATACTACGCTGCTAATTTTTGACATCTAATACACTGCTGAGGCATACTTGATTAACTGACATGATAATAGTGCTATCAGTCTGTGATGCCTGTTTACGGTTATAAAAATAATAATTTCTGTACAACAGACCAACTTTTGTCATTACGGAAATGAGAAAAACAATTTTTATTAACATTTTTTTAAAAATTGTTTTTAAATTTTAAATGCAATGTGGCCTGGAAAATTGTGTCACTAGTGTATTGATTAAAAATGTAAACTAAAAGATACAGCTGATTCATAAACAAATCTAAAACGAATAAATTTCATAAAATGTAACAAAAGTGTTTTAATGTACTACACTTACAAATGAATATTGTTGCAGTTTTAATTATTAATAGAAGCCAAAACTTCAATTATAAAGGACAATGGTTCTCTCAAAAGTGTATTAAAATTAATATACAAAATAAAATAAAATTTTAACATATAAAAATTAAGATTTAATATCTAAAAAGTAAGGTGGTATTTGTATTCGTCCTTATCTGAAACATGTGGCCTGATATAGTAAGATTGAAAAACAGAAATAATATACTGTACAATGTTTATATCTTAGATTAATTTAATTAGATTAGATTAATTTGATTGAAAAGCCAAATCATTATATCAATTGAACATAATTTACCTCAGATTCTTTATTAGTTAGCAGTCTTAAGAAGACTTCAAATACCAAGGTTTCAATTTCAACAAATATTTCATTAACTTTCTCAATTCTTCTATAATAAGAGAATCCATCAGTTTCGAAAGGTTGTGATGCCATAACAAATGATTTTACAGCATCAAGGGAACTCTGCCGATACAAAACTTGAGACCAAAATCTAGAAAAATTTTTTTAAATTATTACAATAATCAATACAATTATTATCTAGTAATGTAATTACCAAATTGAAAAATCAGCCATTTTAAAAAAAAATCTTAACTTGTACCTGCATTCTTACATTTGTTTCACTGCATTTTTGGATGCATGATTTGTCAATTTTCATAACGTTTTTACCAAAATTTTCGTAAGTTTCATTACTTACCAAAAAGTAACAATACAAAATATAAAAGTGTGAAAACTGCAAGGGAAAAATAGAAAATATATTATTCATAACCCCAAAATCGCCCTTACAGCGCTAAAGTAGGTAATGTGTTTTTCATCGTGAAAACAATTAATTAAATGCATGTTATCAATAATTAAAGGAAAGTAAACTTTAAAAAAATACCTTAAAAACTCAAACTCAACTCGGTTCCAATACAAACTTGGTGTTTACCAAATACAACTCGGTTGTTTGGTGTATATAAAAGCTACTGACCTTTGTAAGGAGTGTTTTTGTATAAAACAGTCGCTGCTTTATAAAAATGGTGAATTTTTTGCTTACAATTGCTATATTTGTATTTAAATTACGAGAAAGGAACACTACCGCATGAACAAGAAAGAAATAACTTGCACATGAACAACACTATGACTACCGGGGACACAGAAAGTACCCCGGCATACACACAGAAGATCACACTGGGCATAGCACATCTAGTATGCTCCATGAACTTCAAACAGCAATGATATCAATAAACTGAAAGATATTTCAAATTAATTTAGGGAGAAGAAGAATTAATCCAAAATGAATCTATGATTAAATGAAATACTATTAACTGAACTTGATTATAAATAGCTGGTATAAATACAAACTGGTATGCTATTGACAGAATTGAAATTAAAATAAGAGAGAAATAGTTAAAACCCACCAAAATGTCATTCTTCGAATAGATGGGTAACATAATTTTGATTTTGTATTGATTAACATCCATATATGTCACTTACCATTTCCAAATTCGAACGTATTAAATCTGAGCTAGTTGTACACAATATTGAATAACTTCAAATATTGTATATGCCCTACAATTGGTCTATTTAAATATAATACCTCACAGGTCCAATAACAACCGAACCAAAGGCTTAGAAGAATATTACTGTTAGTAGGCGAGTAGTTATATATAAACTAAATAAATTAATGTCAGAGAACATTAAATTCATGCTGGATAGTGACTATAATGTCAGTTATTAATAAACTATACCTTTTTCTTCTTATATCTGTCGACAGAGTGTGTCTTTTGTGGGTTTTTCTGTTGCAAGACATACTGAAACTGGAAATTTCCTATGGCCTAAGAATAATTATGAAATTTGTTTTAATATGTTTTACGAGTTTCATACACTGAACGTTGTAGATGTATTAACAAAAAGTTAGATCGGTTCAAGAGTTATCAGTTAAGCAAACAACGGCCACAGGCAAACAATTACGGCTGACCATACATGATTTAAAGGACCAATACTGGCTGAGAATAGCCTAAAACCGACTTTATAACATTTAAAAACATTTCATTAGAATAAGGAAAATATGCAAATATGAAAAAATGAATAAAAGTTGTCCTGCTGATAATTTACAGATCTTGTAATGTTCATAGAGAATATTTTTTTTATAAATATGATATTTTAATAGTTATACTCATGTAAAGTTGAAATGAAAATTTGAATTTAATAAAAAAGCAATATAAACTAATGTTCTATACTTATATTAAATTAAATGGTTAGTAATCAAATATAACTTAAATTTTAGTATGTTGATTAACCCTAGAACTGGTGAGATATGTAATTTGTGTCTCATATGTCCCTTTCTCAACTCGCAGTGTCGTTAATTACGGATAATTAAGAAGCTCTTACAAATCGATTATTTACGGCACTCTTGATTGGTCCACTATAGTCAAATTTATACTAATCGATTGGTGACATTTCATTTTTTTTTTCGATAGCAGAACCATCCAATAAGAATTTTTTTTTAAAATCTATACTGGCCTAAAGTTTGTGTTCCAACTGCCGCAAGGTATAGATTGTGTCACCTCAGACTACTACCTCCCGAAGATGGTAATTTATTATTATTATCATTATTATTAGGTATAAATAACCTACAAAATGGATTATAATTTCAATTCGTGATATTCTTGAATTAATAGGGGAAAATGATGATTTTTCTGATAACTATTCTGGAGGGAAATTAAAAGGGGAAGAAAAAGCTAATCCTTCAGATGACCCTGAATAAATATTTCACCAACTTTGTAAACAATGTACTTTTTCAATGTTTTTAGTGAAAATAAGTAAATATTTTTAAACTGACAACTAATACTACATATTTTTTACATTTGCGCTAAAAAAAAATTTTTGTACTGTTCATTACTGATGGAAAATCAATCTTAAATTTCTGAATACGGAAACACTTATAAAGTTATAGCTACTTACTTTCTTTTTACTATTATATACTAGTATTTTCTTAACACATTGATACACAACACTTTATGTTTATCGCTAAGCTATTATTTTTTATGATTTTTTAAGAATAATGCTGTATGGTATGGTAAAATGTCATGCCAGTTAAGTATGTTCAGTATAATAATCTGCCTTCCCTAGCTTCGTCAATTCTACTTCCGTTGACGTGTTTCAGAGGTTCTCCGAAATGCTTAAACGAAAGTAGAATTGACGAAGCTAGGGAAGGCAGATTATTATACTGAACATAGTGACAATAATCCTAACAGAAAAGAAGAATTTTTTTTTTTTTTTTTGTGTTTAACGTCCGACTATTGTGCACACTTGGTCTAATGCAGACGATGGGATGATTTATAGCGTGTGAAAATGCCAAGCCCTCGCCGGGAATCGAACCCGGGTCCTCGGGGTGAAAGCCTAGTATGCTACCCACTAGGCCACCGAAGCGGCTAGAGAAGAATATAAAAAGAATGCCAGTTAAGGCTAAATTACCGACCAGTTCCAGAGTTAAAATGCTATTATGTTAATTCATAAGGAAAACTGACTGTAGAAAATTTTAAATAATTAATAAATAAGATGCAGTTTGGTAGGTTATATCGTGGCAGGGTATAAACTAATATCACAAACACGAGACTACAGATTTCAACTGAATTTTAATTAAACAAAACTGATTAGAAATAGAAAAACTTACGGGTATTTAAAAGGTAAATGTAGGTAAACACGATGTAGGTAGGTAGGATTATGCGTAAACGTCATATTAAAATAGAATAATTATAAATAAATTGTGTCATGATTAAATTAGGATAATTACCTAATTAAAGATGTAAAACAATTGAAGCTGGAGGAAATTAAACTTAAATAATACAAAGGCATAATAGAAACACCTAAAATATTTAGGTAAAGCCTAAATACAGGTGCAAATCGAAATAAAGTAAACTAATCAAATAAACAATTAAATAATTTTGTAATTAAAACAAAGGTTAGGACCAAAATCAACATATCTTTGGATCTATAGATTTTAGAACTACCATTAAAGTTAACATGGCTCAGATTTTTTGTTGTTGTTATTTTAAGGCGAAAAGCATATTAAGGCTATTATCGCCTCCCTAAATGTAGGTGTGAGTGTAAAGTGTTAAAGTCACAAGTGTAGTGTTGTAAGTGTGTGTTAGACTTAGGTACCGCGAGGGATGTCTAAATCCTCTCAATAGGTGCAGCTAGATTAGAAAATTATTTATAAATCTTACGGGGTGGACTCAGGAGAATCAGATGAATATAGCGACATTTACAGAACAAAAATCTTTCAACCGGAACCAGAATTACAAAAACTTGGTAGCAAACAGTACCATATGTGGTAAGAGCATCAAGGGTCAACTGATAGACAAAAACTTGGTAGCAAACAGTACCATATGTGGTAAGAGCATCAAGGGTCAACTGATAGACAAAAACTTGGTAGCAAACAGTACCATATGTGGTAAGAGCATCAAGGGTCAACTGATAGACAAAAACTTGGTAGCAAACAGTACCATATGTGGTAAGAGCATCAAGGGTCAACTGATAGACAAAAACTTGGTAGCAAACAGTACCATATGTGGTAAGAGCATCAAGGGTCAACTGATAGACAAAAACTTGGTAGCAAACAGTACCATATGTGGTAAGAGCATCAAGGGTCAACTGATAGACAAAAACTTGGTAGCAAACAGTACCATATGTGGTAAGAGCATCAAGGGTCAACTGATAGACAAAAACTTGGTAGCAAACAGTACCATATGTGGTAAGAGCATCAAGGGTCAACTGATAGACAAAAACTTGGTAGCAAACAGTACCATATGTGGTAAGAGCATCAAGGGCCAACTGATAGACAAAAACTTGGTAGCAAACAGTACCATATGTGGTAAGAGCATCAAGGGTCAACTGATAGACAAAAACTTGGTAGCAAACAGTACCATATGTGGTAAGAGCATCAAGGGCCAACTGATCTGTAAGCCAGGTTAAACAACTTAACCTTATACAGTACTGCCATGGAAATAAGGATTACTTTCAAAATCAGAGTGACAGAATGAGTTTCAGATTTGGAGCATTACAGGAGAGATGCAGCCTAGCCTAAGAATAAGGAAATCTACCAAGAAGTAGGAAGGAAATGTCTAAGGAAATAGACAAAGAAATTTCACATTAAGAAAAAATTACTACAAAAGTAACTTTTTTTAAGAAATTAACACACTTGCAGTAGAGAAGGGCTGCCGTTAATTCTAGTTTGTTAAAAAGAACTAACTAGGCACTGCATTTTGAAACTCCTGCGTGAGCTGACATGTTTTTCAAAGACAGAAAATTTTAAACACTTTTTTTTTGTAACGCAAAAACAAAATTGTGCGTTACAGGTTGACTGCATAAGTGCAAGAATAAGTCAGTATAGTAGTCTAGTCTAATTCATCATGTATTATTAATGATACCTAAAGTAAAAATCGTGTAATAAAATTAAGAATAAACTGAAAGAAAGCAAAAAAATCGTTAACTGAAAAAAAATTGTAATAATTACAAATTTTCACCCCACAAAAAAAGTGATTTTTTTATTAGATTATTTATTTTGGAAAGATTGTATGGGGGGTGGTCATTGCTAAAAAAAACTCCCATGTCGTTTGTTGCCTAGGAATCTGAGAAAACTCCGTAACATGCCTAACTAGAGGGATCAATAGATTACTTCAATCAGTTCAACAGGAAGAGTTGGAACTTTCTTAAAATTACAAAAAACAAAGTCCAGAAGAAAGCTGTCGCCTAAGAAATTTCATCTGCAAATTAATAAGGCACAACTGATGACACTGCTTTCTTAAATTGAATAGACTTTGAATAATCTGCTGTTTTGTCTTGAACAGAATGAGGTGATTCCTGCTTTCAAATTTAAATTTGAAAACCAAAAAACTCTCATTCTCATTTTAATAAAAACTTAAATGTGAACATTAATACAAAAAGCAAGGTTAGGAAATATCAAAGAAAAGTCCATAATAAACTTATAAAATCTTTGTCACGCATACGCGCACATGCACGCACACACACACACACACACACACACACACACACACACACACACACACACACACACACACACACACACACAATAAAGTCTATTGAACCTTGATTACTTTGAAGTTGAATGTTGGTGTGAAAGGTATACCTGATTTTCTAGATGGTTGCAAAGAAAAAGTTTCAACAAGTGCAAAGTTAAGGAGTTAAACATGGGTTAAAATTTATAAAAGAAAAAACACATTACTTATATTAAAAACTAGGAACATTCTGAGTGTTTAATTAATAACATTAAACTTTGTAGTGACAAGGCCATCATGAGAAAATGTTACCCTTAATAAAAACAAACTAACAATAATCTAAAATATATACAATATAAAATACATACCGGTGTGTGTTTAGACTTAGCAACCATTTTAGGTCACTAATGACTAAATAACTTTTCTTAATCCAATCATCTATTTCACGTTCATTTAACAATTTTCCATCTTCATAGCTTGGAGGTTTGGTATATATGGTAAGTGGTCTTATAGTATCTCTAAAGGGTGGGCTCTAAAAAAAAAAAAAAAAATGGTATACAATGTGTTCTTTTTAAGTAATACATGCAGAAGTTTTTTTTTAATTCATTACAACCTACCTACATAGATAGACATGTTACACCTATGTAGGCTGTAGTGACAAACATAATAGGATTTTTTTCAGTTTTTCTCTGATTTTTTATCAGAATATATCACATTGTTTTCACTTTTCTTTGCTGAAATAGCTTTTCATCTCTGCTATTTTCCTGAAAGTCTGTCATCCCTTACCCTGATTTCTTCTAAGTGTTTGTAAGAACCTATCAATAATTCTTAATAATAAATGTTTCACGTGTCATTAATAACACGTGTTAATAATAAATGCAACATGTATAATTAATTAAATTAGCATGTAGTTATTTCATATAAAAAATTTCTCTATTTTATATTTACACATTTCCAACAGATCATAATTAAAACAAATTCTGCAACATATAGACCAGTGGTTCTCCAATCTTTTTCAAATACAACTCTCTCTCTTAAAACACAATTAATCCCTCACACCTATCTATAATCTGATTAAAGAATTAGAACATTCTTGAAAGGCCGAACATTAAACTTTAACTTATTGCATAATTTCACCAATTTATTATGCTATTTCTATGAATTATAGGCCTACAATAATTTTTTTTAATTATTATTATTATTATTCACTTGTACATAAAAATGTTATGTGGTAAAACATTTATAAAATAAGGATTTTTGTATTCAAGCCTATACATGCATGTATTACAATAATACTAATAATAACAATAAAAGTATTATCTCTCGTTACTTGATTTACTGTTATTACGATCATTTTTATTTACTATTTATCAGTAATAATAATGATTATTATATTACATGAACACACTTTGCTAAAATATCAATTGTACAAAATGAATATATAGTCCTATGATAATTCCTTTATGGTATCTGTAATTTTTCTAGTGAGAAATTCTGTTATTTTGATATTACAGTAGAGTTCGCTAATCCGACCTAAACCGGGCGTGGCCGAGTTGAATTAGCGGGAAAGTCGGATCACACAGAAAACCATTAAAACGTTTAAAAGTATTGAATTAAATTTATTGCATTAAAAAAACTTGGAATTACAAATATTATTAATAAATGTATTGTACTAAAACATAAAACAGCACACAGAATCTCATTACAGTCGGACGTTAAACAAAAAAAAAAAATACAGTAATAAAGAGCGGTACATCAAATCAATCTCATGAGAAGAAAAATATCTTTTACCTCTTACAAAACAGCAAATAAAAAAAAAGTGAAATGTTACAAAACACACACAAGCAAAATACACTCTGAATCAACTCTTCCACAAATCTGAACTGATACTAAAAAAAGGAAATGATCGAACAGAGCCAGTATAAGGGTGGTCGACCCCTTTTTCTTTTGAAGAGAATATAGGTCATCAGCTAAGTGCGCAAGTGACAAGAACGTGTAAAGGCCTAACACGAAAGTGTTGCACGGGCATTGTACATTCGGCTTCGTTACAAATCTTTTAAATTGCTTAAAATATTGTTTTTTAAGGCTAGGTTGGATTAAATGTAAGGTCAGATTAGCTAAAGTCGGATAAGCGGGACTATACTTTACCATTTCAACTGTTCTCCATATCCATTTCAAAAAAAAAAGGCTTCATGCCCTTCTGATAAAGAATTCTAAATGTAGATTATCTGACTGAAATATTTGTATAAATATTAATTGATTGAAATATCTAGATTCAAATAATAACAAATAGCCTAACGTGATCCATAATTGGCTACTTACCAATGCTGACAATATATATTCTTTCCCTGCTGCTGATGTCACAGAAAGTTCTAACTCATCCAATGGTAAACAATTCGGGTTATTCACAGCAAATTCCTACAAAACAAAACAATTTATTGTATGATTCTGTACAAAATATTTTTTATCTGACATACATTATACAACTGAAAATTAAATAAAAAAATATAACATAAAACTCTTACCTCGCTTTCATGTTTCCTCCTCTAATTAAATGAGAAAAAGTTTGTAAATTTTTTAAAACTGATGGCATATCAATTGTGATCATAACACTGCCTTTAAAACTTTGATTTGTGAATAAATAAGTTTTGGACTTTCTGTTTTGTAGTGCACAAAGCTATTTGTGTTATATGATAATTATGCATGTTATTTAATTATTAAAACAATTTATTTATAAAAAAGTTAGCCCTTAAGCCAAACATTGTATGTAGCAGGATAGTTACATACATGCCTATACTATATATTTATATATATACATACTTTTTTTTACCGATCAATTTTTCTACAACGGTTTTTGTTTTTTGGTCAAAAATTCACATTACTTATTGATACTGTAATTGAACTCCTAGTAATTAAATTTTAGAGCGATTAAAAAAAACTTAATTAAAAAAAAGAAATCCTTTTTCACATTTTAAAACATGAAGGCACAAAGCTGAATTATTTGCTTGGCTACAGTCAAAATGTAAAGATATTTTTTTTAACTCTAATAAATGAACTGAACAGAAACTAGAAAGAGTAGACCAAACAAGGATTAAATTAGTATTTTATTTCGTCACACTGAATTTTTTTAGCCATTAAAACTGTGCATTTTTAACTTTAGAATATTTTCAATTGCCCATTCCACCCAATCATTCTCAAGATATTTTTAACCTAAATTACACTGCAGCTTGTTGTATATCCAATGCTCACTATTTTTAGTAAACAGCATATTCCTGTCTATATTTATTAATTTTTTACTGTCACTGACAATATTTTACTGATGGGATATTGAATTGTATATGTATATGAAGCCTGTTCAGATTGTTGGTTTGTTTGTTTGTTATTCAATCACCCTTTAATCACTGGACTAATTGAGATGAAATTTGGTACGAAAATGGTATAGGTATATGACATTAACATAGGCCTATTCCCGTTTTAAAAAACATCATTATACTACTTATCCAGCTCAACATAATTATGTAGTATTTAGTTTTGTGGCATGTGTTAACTGTAGTTATGTTTAATTACTGTTTTCTGGACCTGATAATTAGGTACCTGAGATGGACATAGATCTAATACCATTTTAAGAATTATAATATGTGATTCTTTTAATTTAATTAATAATTTATTGCAAAATTATTGCTTTTAATGTTACATTTTTAATTATTTTACTTGAATTTTTTCATAACTGACTAATTTGTTACTTTGTGTTGAATTTTCAATATTAAATGAAAAAAAATCCCTACATAGAGTGCAGATTACAATATGTTAAAAATTACTATAATTGTAAGTATTTTCTCTTTGTAAAATACTGGTTTGCTTTATTGTTTGTAGTTTTGTTATTTTAAGTTTCATTAGATCAAATAATCACAATCTGGTGTTTCTCATTTAAGACTTTTCAATGTTTTTGACGCAGAGTGTAGAATATATAACATATACAATTTTATTAGAATACTTTAATTGTAAGGTAGTATATATATTTGTGTAATTACATTATATGAAAAAATGGTAAATATGCAGTGTAGCATGTCCTGGATTTTTTAATATTTTTGTTATTAAAACGCTTTATTTCATGCCCAAAAGCAAGAAACCAAAATATAAGAGCGCGGAAACCACGAGAAGTACAATAAAAATTAAAAGTAAAAGTGACCAACATAACCTCAAAATTGCTACCGCATGAAATTCGGTAACATGTTGTAGATCGGTAAGACAATCAAAATACAACTGACAGGGTTGTTAGGCCTAACACATTGGTGCGTAAAAAAAACCTTTATTTTTTTTTTAAGAATACTACATAACCTAACTGACATGGTTGTTAGGCCTAACACGGTGATGTGTGAAAAAAAACCTTAATTTTTTTTAAGAGTACTTCAGACCTTAATTGACATGGTTGTTGTGCCTAACATGGTGATGTGTGAAAAAAACTTTATATTTTTTTTTAAAGAATACTCCATAAGCTAACTAACATGGTTGTTAGGCCTGACACGGTGATGCATTGAAAAAACCTGTATTTATTTTTTTTAAAAAGAGTACTCCATAACCTAACTGACATGGTTGTTGGGTCTAATACGGTGATGCGTTAAAAAACCTTTACTAGAAAAAAAAAGAACCTCAACCTAAATGACACGGTTGTTGGACCTAACACAGTGATGCTTGATCTTTAATGTATATTATGATTGCTGGCAAAGCCGTGACGGGTAACAGCTAGTTTATTTCATAAATACTTCATTATGAACATTTACAACAAAATTATTATATTAACACCTTTATTCACTTAACCTGAAAAATCAAAGTTAAAATATACGCCAAAAAGTATTTTTATTGTTGAAATTTTAAAATTATAATACAGTAGAAACCGGATATGGAACTTATGAATATCCATTGCTTCTGCATAACTGAATGTTTGCAGGTAACTAGGAAATATGCAATATATTCCATGCAATATGCTTACTAAATGCATATGCCTTATGTCTCACGGTCTTCTGTTACACTTTGTATAATGTGTTCAAGTGCTTACAACTGATAATGATAAAGTAAACAGCTTAAACTGATAATGATAAAGCAAACACATTAGAGCATTTTATTTGGTATTGTCTCTTGACTTGATAAACAGGGCAGACTGTTATCTTATAAATTACAGTAATATGAAAATGTCAATACTCAAATAATGAACATAAACACTTATTCCCTTCAAATGTATATCTGAGTCCAAGCTTGCAGTTACAGTAGCCTACATAGATAAAAAGTACACTATTTATGATTTCATGCAATGTTGTTGCATCTTTGTGCAATTAGCAATCTGCAATGATTGCTGTACAATATTTATTTTTTTGCCCTCTTTATAAAGTTGTATGTATTTTCAAATAATTATGATACACTTAAATATGACATAGTACATATTTAATATTAAATGATGTAGCACATAATAAAAGCAAAAAATCATGACTTTTTCAAAAGTCCCGAAGTCGGAAATACCGCACAATTTTTCTCCCTGTCCCACTGGTGTATTTAGCAGATAGTTTTCTAAGCAGCTGACCTATAGATCCTTTAAAAAGGGCTTAATATCTTATTTTAAGTTATCATAATAAATTGAATCTTCTGTGGATAAAAAATTTATTACTGTAACAAATAAAATTCATGATAAAAAAATTGCTGAAACTACTATTTTAACATGAGGCATGAAAATGTTGAAATAAAATTATTGTACAACCAATATATTACTAAAATAAACATTAATAAAGTCAAAGCTAATTATGCTTTGAAAAATTCTAATTAGGATTATAAAAAATCTATAAAATATTTCATAGCTCATGAATAAACGGTAAATATGCAGTGTAGCTTGTCCTGGGTTCTTCTATATTTTAATAAAAATGATCAACATAACCTCAAAAGCTACCCCGTGCAAAAGTCGGTAACATGTTGTAGATCAGTAAAACGATAAAAATACATGTAACACAGGTTCTGGGTGATAAAAAACCTTCATTTTTTTAAAAAGAATACTCTTTAACCTAACTGACACGGTTGTTAGGCCTAATACGGTGCTGGGTGAAAAAAATACTTTATTTTTTAAAGAAAGAATACCCAAAAACCTAACTGACACGGTTGTTAGGTGGTGAACTTAACTGACACGGATGATGGGTGCAAACCCTATTTAATAAAAGTAGTTACTAACCTTGTAATAAATGTTATTGTGGAGGTTATAATGCTCTTGTTGTTTTGTAGAACTGGTGAATTCTTTGGTTATACAGTGGTACCCCGGATTCGGTCAACCTGGACAACAGTCATATCATACAACGGTCTAATTCACAGAAAGAAGAATGACATGCATAACAGTTTAGTTTCAGGGTGGATTTATCCCCTTTATCCAAAACTAAACTGTTCGCGGATCATTTTTCATTCTATAAATTAGACTATTGTACAATATCGGCCGTTAGCTGGGGTACCACTGTATAAGCGAAAAATTCATTAGTTCTACCAAGCAGCGACTGCATTATATCTGCCACAATTACTTTTATTACAAGGTTAGTAACTACTTTAATTAAACAGGGTTTTCACCCATCATTCGTATCAGTTAGGTTCACCACGAAACAACCGTGTCAGTTTCTTTAAAAAAATTAAGGTTTTTTCACCCAACACTGTTAGGTCCAACAACCA
>CM040182.1:65220487-65320487 GCA_022606455.1 Callitettix versicolor | reverse complement strand
CTGGTTTCAATTGTGAATTTAGGTAAAAAAAATTAACTTAAAAACAAGCCAATTATTTAAAATTTATTGATTTAACTAAAAAATTATGGCAGAAGTTAATATTAACTTACATTATAAAAGTCAGACTGAAAATTTGTCAGAATTTAATTAAATTACAATACACAACAAATTATGATAATTTCTCTCATTGCTTATAAAGTTATTTAATAACTTACATATTCTAAAACACATTTTATGTGTTTTAAAACTCAGATCACAGAAATAAATATATATATATATATATATATATATATATATATATATATATATATATAACCTTAAACATATAAAAACAATAACCTAAACAGAGTATTAATGGAATGAGTAGCACATTAAATGTGTTTATAAATATCTATTTCTATAAGGGTCAATTGCAGTTTTAATCTTGCAAGACATAAATATCTAACTTCCCTTCTTGTCCTGGAAGTTGGAACAAATCGACTTTAGTTACAATGTAGTCAGTATTCAACTGTAACACACTTCACTTTACAGTATTCTCTCAAAGCTTGTTCGCCTGTAAAAAATTTTTAAAAAAGTATTAGAAACAATCTACACAAGTGTCAAAAGTAGTTCATTTGAGAAATTTTAAAACTGTGTTTCTAATTACTAAAATAAATTTTTATTATTACTTTATTAAGCATAATTTTAAGTTATTTTTTTTAGTAACATTGCAGATGATGTAAAAGTTTTTTCCATATACCTGAAAAAATTAAAATAATTACTGTTTTTTTTTTGTTTTTTTCCCGGCAAAAAATCGTTAAGGTTATCATTAAATAATTATTGTCCTGCTAAAACTATTTCATTTAAAGAAGCTTTCAACTATTAATGTAACTATTTCTATTATGTACTATTTCATGGTATCGTGGAAGCTTTCTTTATTTGAAAAGTTTTTTCTTTTTTCTTATACAAATATGCTGAGAATACTCACTATTTTATAACTTTCACAAAGAAAATGAATACAAAACAAAAATAAAACTTTACTGAATAAGATTCAATAATCAAACTGGTTTGGATTTTAGGCAGTGAGCTTCTTAAAAAATTGTTTACATTGTTTTGCTTTCACATGGTTTCCATTGTTATGTGTATATACTTCAAACAAGTTTGATTAAATGTAAAATAAAATGGCCAAGCACATGCTTTGAAATCATGAACTGTGGTACTTTGTTTAAAGTATAAACTACATATTATGAAGCTGACTTTTATGTCATCTGCACTGCAGCTACACAAACACCACTTGTTGCATAGGTAAAATTTAAGTGCTTTTTTGGAAACATATTTGATCCCCAAACATAAAAATTATTTCAATATTATTTTATACTCAAGTATAGAAATAAAGAAAACACGGTTTGGTAACCATTGTGAGTTATCGATTAAAAGCAGAACCGATGAGAACACAGACGTGTGTAAAAAAAGAACAGATCTATAAACTGATGCGACTTCTTTCTCAAACAAAAGGTAGTTTTTAACAACATAACCTAAAACGTATTATATCCTATCAGATGTTTAATGAAATCCCCGCAGGGGGGGTGCAGACTAGCAGCACCTATTGAGAGGATTTAGACGTCTCTCGCAGTACCCGAGTCTAACACACACTTACACTTACAACACTACACTTACGACTTTAACACTTTACACTCACACTTACATTTAGGGAGGCAATAATAACCTCAATGTGCTTTTCGCCTTCAACAACAATAAATCTCAAACAAAATTCACCCCATCAAAACATTAGGCATAATATCCCCTTCTTTCCCTGCTTTCTAATATTTGAATCGGCTGCATTCTAATATTTGTTTCATAACTTATATGTTACTGTGTAGTTATAACCTGTTATATTTTAATAAAGTATATTTCAATTGAAACTTTAGAATTCCTCGAGTCAACAGACATAACATAAACTATTTAAACATTATTTTCAAAATAAAAAGTGTGATTTAAAAAATTATTATACAATTGATTAGCCACTAGTCGTTTGCTATTTGGCTGTTGCTTTTAATCGATTAGTCATCAACTGTCATTTTGCATATAAAGGGTTAAACTAACCAGGACTCAGTATAGCAGAATCTCTATTAACTATCAGTTGCAGGACCTAAGCATCGACTAATGATCACAAAAACAGAGACGTGCAAAAATAAGTGTCTACAAAAATCTTCTCTCTTATTAAAATAACACTATTCTGTGCAACAGAATCAGAATACATGGAAATCAGTGCACAATCAAATTGTGAGATTAAAGATTGTAAGACCTGTGCGTACATATAATCATTTACTTTTTTTTTTTTTTTGTTTGTTCAACGTCAGACTATTGTGCACATTTGGGCTAATGCAGACTATGGGATGATTTATAGTGTATGAAAATGCCAAGCCCTGGCCAGGAATTGAACCCGGGTCCTCAGGGTGAAAGCCCAGTACGCTATCAACTAGACCACCGAGGCGACTATAATCATTTACTATGGACAACAATATGCTTGTTATTTGTTTGTGCCTAAATATTAACACTATTACTCCAGGAAACAATACAATATATATCAAACTTGACACCAAATATTTTTATGTAGTGAATGTGTATACAATTTCAAAATCAAAATTATTGTAGATCTAAAATAAACTAATTTCATGTTCATACGATTTTAATCCGATTCTAAATCCACAATACAATAAACTCAGTAATTGGAACATTTAAATATTTTGATATTTGAAATAACTGAATATTTTAATCTATTTTACACATCCCTAAATATCAGTACTGCCTTGGCCTTCCCTGCAAAGTTGTTTGTATCTCGTCTTTGTTAACAATCACTTGAAAACAATTATTGTAGTAAAAAAAAACTGTCACGCCTGACAGTTAAACTAGGAAAACAATAATTAAAAGGTGGATAACTGAGGTTCTACTGTAAATGGTGTCCAATAATATATTATATATTACCAAGATCTTTGCCAAATCCAGATTGTTTGAAGCCACCAAAAGGAGCCGCAACGTCTGTTTTATTGTATGTGTTAATAAAAACCGTACCAGCATCAATTTTTTCAGAAAAGTAAAGTGCTTTGTTTATATCTCGTGTGAAAACTCCGGATGCTAATCCAAACTCAGTATTATTTGCTCGTTTGATGACACTATCAATATCACTGAAAACACAATATAAACAATGGTATTTATATCACATTTAACATATAAATTTTTATACAAAAACTTTATATATACAGTGGTACCTCGACATACGAGTTTAATTCGTTCCGTAATCTTGCTCGTATGTCAAATTGCTCCTATCTCAAAGCAATTTTCCCCACTGAAATTAATTGAAATGCCATTAATACGTTCCAGCTCCCAAAACACCACCTCAGTTGTTTTTGTTAAGTGTTTTTGAATAAGAAAAATGTATTTACAAGAAGAAACATTTATTTATAAATAAAAAATACATATTATATAGAAACATAATAAAAGAAAAAGTGAAGTGCTTACGGAAGCGCTTAATTTTCGTCACTGGTCTTCACTTTTTTCGTCACGCTTTGCTCATTTTCACCTGCAGATCGTTTAAAAAAACTGTCCAAGGAGCTTTGTTTCTTCCTCTCTTTCAGGATATTGCGGAAATGAGTTAGGCAAGTTCCGTTGAACAACTCCGATGCACGACCAGTTGCAACTTTTTTAGGGTGATGTTTATCCACGAACTCTACAACTTTCTCCCACATTCCCAAGATCTCCTTTATATCTCTTGTAGAGATAACCTCCTCCATCTCTGGCTCCTCTTCAAAACTAATTTTTCGTTGAACCACCGTATGCTGCTGCGCATGTTGATCGTGTAACTCCTCGGCTGTCAGCTCCTGAGACTGTTCCTCAACGAGTTTGTTCACATATCTCTCATCCACCTTCAGACCCATGGATTTTCCTACAGAAACAATCTCCTCTACCACCGACACTTCGGGTTCCAATCCTTCGAAGGCCCTTTCAGCTACACTCTCAGGCCACAGCTTCTTCTATGCAGGTCCTCGTTGTAACACCCAGCCAGGCCTGATCAATAATCTTAGGCATATCATGATGTTAAAGTGGTCCTTCCAGAACATGCGCGCACAGACTGAGATCTAATCTGAGGTGGGAGAAACTGTTATACGCTGCACACAACACCAACATGCGCCCCACATGTTGAGGTCGTGTGCAATTCCTTGTATCTCAAATCTTGCTCTCATCTCAAAGCAAAATATCGCTCGCTTGGCGGCTCATATCTCAAAACGCTCGTATATTAGGGCACTTGTATATCGAGGTACCACTGTATATAAAATGTAATACATAATAATTTGGAGACTGTATAGTATATAGTCTTCGCTGGTTACTGCATCCACTAGTTCATTCAATCAGATGCTTATATGATCAAATAATAAGTAGAACAGATTCCATTCCTAAATTTAAAATATATAAATAAAATTTTTCAGAAAACTAATTTTTCCCCAAATATGACGAATTGGATTTAAACTATGATTTTACTTAAAATTAAAAATAGTGTATCACATGTTTTACAAATAAAAACACATTTTATCCACAATTTGGTTAAGCTCTCTGTATATAGCAGAGAAAACTAATGTTCCCTTCAGTGTCACTATTGGGAGATTTTTCTGTGTGCATAAAGAAGACTGTATATTATACAGACTCAAAAATCTAATGTCATTAGTTTTTAGTTTTCTTTCAATATTTATTTTTTTTTGTAATTTTGGTTTATTATTTTTGTGTTTATTCTGAATGTGTGTTATTCTCTTTATAAACATATAGTGTGGCAATATACAATAAATTTTATAAATCAGCAAAGAACAATCCTCTAAACGAGATCAGTGAAATAAAATGTGTCGTAATAATTAAGTACCTGGCAGAAAATTTGGATATCACCATGATCGGGCCAAATGATTCTTCTTTAGCAATAAACATATTGTCTTCAACATCGGTAAAAATAGTTGGTTGAAAAAAAAGGCCAGGACGATCACATCTCTTTCCGCCCAACAAAAGAGTAGCCCCTTCTTTTTGGCCAATCTCACAATATTCTACTAGTTTATCAAGGTGAGCTTTGTGATTTTGAGGTCCATGATGAGTACTCCTATTCAAAGGATCTCCGATAACCTTAAAAATACAAGAAACAAATTCATAAGAAGAATTATTTAGTACTGGCAGCAGCTGAAGGGCTTAGCAATCCCTATATACCTTCATCTTATAATACCCTCACTATCTACTCAAGGCAAAGATGAAGACACAGACAGACAAGCACACACACACACACACACACACACACCTATTTAATATCAATAGGTAATAGGCCTACTCTATAATAAATTTAAAAATATAAAATTCACCAGAACAAATATGACTTAATGCACATGTTCTCCAAAGCCTAAGTAGGTCCTATTTAAATTGGGATATTCTGAAGCGAAACTTAGTGACACTCTTTAATGCAATTAACACATTAAATGCAATTTAATGAGGATCCGTTGTTGAAAGTGACACACACACACACACACACACACACACACACACACACACACACACACACACACACACACACACACACACACACACACACACACACACACACACACACACACACACACACACACACACACACACACACACACACACACACACACACACACACACACACACACACACACACACACACACACACACACACACACACACACACACACACACACACACACACACACACACACACACACACACACACACACACACACACACACACACACACACACACACACACACACACAACTTTACAAAGCTTGGTTAACTCTAAAGTGTAAAGAGATCGGTAGTGAATGATACTAGCCTAATGGTGTATCAAATAGAGTTCTGTGATATCTGTGACCTCCCAGTGTAGCTTTGGCTTACCCATGCATGCAGGACTATTGTATAAGTGGACATCATTTCCCTAACTACTTGTGGATGTTCCCACAAGTAAGAATATAAAATAGAATAAACAGGATCTCACTACACAACAAAAAGCTGGCCGAATGGAGCAAAATCTCTGTAGGCAGAGGATGAGAAAGGAAAATTGAAAGGGAATTAGCAAAACAAACACCTAAATAATGAAATGGAAAGTCACTAATTAGAAATAGAGGAGTTATATACCTCTCCAAATCCTAAACTTTATGAAGAGATTAAGGCTCGAAAAGGCGCTGTAACTGAGTACATCAGGAATGTAGAGAGGGCACAACATAGCCACAATGGTCGCAGTGCAAGAGTAACCCCTCGTCTTATATTGCGAGGGGGTTTAACTCATTAATTCAAGAATTATTATAGTGGAACTCAATTATAATGAGATTCAAGGAGCTGACCAAATTTGTTCCTTAAAACTGAGTGCTCACAATTATGGAGTTGCCAACTCGCAACGGTAAATTTGTACGATGTCTAACACATTACAAAAAAATATAAGAAATAAGATTTTTTACAACACTGTAAAATATTGATACGTTTGGATTATAGGCAAAAAAGTAAAATTTAAATGTAATATAATTTTTTAAACATTTTTAAATTTTGCTTTCAACAAAAATATATTAGTTTATGAATCACATGTACGATTTTTTTTCAAATGCACTCGTAACTGTTTCACGACATTTCCTTTCTGTTGAAACTGTTGGTGAAGTCTATACTTTTATAAACATATAAATTTTATAAGGTTTGTTAAAAAAATTCTAATTCTCTTTGAAAAATTCTAATTTTTTCACTCACTGTTGTTAAGAGTGACAGTTAAAGTAGGTTTCACTGTACTATATTTGTTTTAATAAATTAAACATATGTATTCTGTGTAATTTCAGAAAATGAAAGTGCTCGTTATAACCATATCTAAGATACATTTTTACCTCGCTAATAATGAATTAATTTATCATTATGAAGATAAAAACCAAATAAATCCAGATATTTGTTTGTTATTATCAAACACTTAATTATACAAACTCTGATTAACCTACAGTAAGAACAAACAAATAAAACTACAGCAATTGTTAATTATATAAAAACATCAGGCACAAAACAACATTTATTGTAACAAATACAATAAAATATCAAAAGTTATTTCGTATCATTACAAAAAAAAATGTTTTTGAACTTTTAAATAACTGTTTGAGTTTTTCTAAAATTAATACATTGGTTTGTTTTTTGTGATGAAATACTTTACAATACCCTACAACTCTTATTGCATAAATAACCAATTCGCAGTGTATAAATATTACAGGGTTAAAAATAATTACGTGATTCTGTAAAACCAATACTAACCATTTTCTTTGTTTCTTCAACAACTCTTGTTATAAAATTGTCATGGATACTTGATTCTACAAATATTCTGCCTGCAGAAATACAATTTTCCCCTTTGTTGAAGAATACTCCTCCCATCGCCTGATAAAAGAAAACAATATTTTAAATTATTGAATCAAAATTATATTATATTTTTTTTGTGTTTAACGTCCGACTATTGTGCACACTTGGGCTAATACAGATGATGTTATGATTTATAGCATATGAAAATGCCAAGCCCTGGCCGGTAATCGAACCAGGGTCCTCGTGGTGAAAGCCCAGTACGCTATCAACTAGGCCACCGAGGCGGCACATTTATATTTTAAACTTAATAAGATATGTTATATTTTAAAGTAGTAAATAATTATTTTCGAATAATAAATGGTCACCATTCACGGACCGATTTTAAACTACACCGATTTTGCTACTACGTTTAAATACAAAACTGTTTTCAAAGATAATGAAAAAAATTGCTTCAAAAATCTCTTTGGAAGAACTTTTTCTCTTTTCTTTATTTTCTTGACTGATTTCTATAAGTACTGGTTACATTTTATTTTAAATGACTTAAACCGAAATCTATGAAAAAAATAAATTGAAAATCATAACAAAACATTTTACTCCTATATTCCTTAATTTTGTACATTACTTTTTTTAACTTCTAAAAAAAATGTCAGTGGTACCATTACCATTCACTACAGTTTCATAGTTTACCATTCGCACGCTCCTCTCTAAATCACAGTCTTCGAATATGACCAGAGGTGATTTGCCTCCCAGTTCTAGCGAAACTTTCTTCAAATTGCTGTCAGCTGCCATACGCATTATTAGCTTGCCTACACCAGTACTTCCAGTAAATCCAAGCTTACGTACATCAGGATGATTTGCTATAGCTGCTCCCGTTTCTGATCCTGTTCAAATAACAAACAAAAATAAATACTTATTTCGAAATGACACGAGTTTTTTTTTTCAATGAATCATTTTGTTTTGATATACGGTCAACTTTTAATTACCCAAGGATGGGCCATTATCTGTTTTGTATATTATTCGCAGTAAATGTTTTTGTTTTAGTAAATGTAAAATGAAGCTTTTTATTGTAAAAACATAAAGAGGTGATGATACATAGACCTGTTATGCGGAGAGGCCCTGCAATTGTAAAAGATAATAATGTACGATTTGGGTTGAGAACTCTCGACTCTTTATGTGAATTAAAAATAATTGCAGTGTTAATTAAATAAATCCCACGTAGCTTTATTACTGCATAGCTTATATTACTCTAAATGGTAATATGTGAGGGATGGCCAGAAAGTAACAGAAATTTTGGCCTTTCCTGGCAATGGATGTATATAGAGCAGCCATCTTGGTGTCATAAAATTCCTCCACTCAGTATGATAAAATCTGTGATGCAATAGAAAATCTCGCCACTTGTGAAGTGCGTTCTGTGATCAGGTTTCCTTGACAAAAAAAAACCTATTGAAATTTATTACCAACTTTGTGATATGTATGGACAAGGAATAATGTGTGAAAGCCCACTGAAGCAATGGTGTATTGATTTTAAAAACGGCCGTACCAATATTCATGATGAGGACTGCTGTATGTAGGTCTATCGTTCTGACTAATGAACTGGTGATGAAAATCAACGACAAAATTTGTGAAAACCGCCTTTTCGCGATTAGCAAACTGTACTTTCTCCCAAATTTCACAGGGTTTGCTGTATGAAATTGTTGCGGAAATTAAAATTGATCAGTCACAATGATAGGCCTACACACAGTGGTACTCATAGTGAACGTTGGTATGGCCATTTTAAAAATCAATACACCATTGCCTCACTGCATTTTTACGCATTATTCCTTGTTCATACACATCACAAAGTTGGTGATAAATTTCAATAGGTTTTTTTTTTGCCAACAAAACCTAATCACAGAACGCACCTCAAAAGTGGCAGGATTTTCTATTGCAGCGCAGAGTTTATCATGTCACAGAGAGCAAAGTAAAAGTAATACAGATCTTGAGCTACAACAGCTGGATGCAACCAAGTGGAGGAACGTTATAACACCAAGATGGCCGCTCTAGCTATGCCCATTGCTACGATAGGCCATAGCTACGTCCACTGCTACTTTCTGGATAGCTTTCATATATTATTTACTTGGTTTTTACTATTTTAAAGCCATGCATCTATAATTATCGAATAATTATTTGTTTTACTTAGGGTGAATAAGCATAAGTAAATTATTAAAGTAGCAGAGCAAGCATTATGTCTGTTTCCTCTGGTGGTAAGACACCATTCCAATACTGTGTCGACCATGAGTAACACTAGAAGGAAATGTGAGTGATAAAGATTATAGAATAAATTCCAGAAGCAATAAGTTTTTAATATTATTGTAATAGTTTTTTATGCAGTATAATAGAACCTCGATATAATGACTCTCAAAATCTCAAGGATTTAAAGAAAAAAATTCATCTTAAAAACGAGGTTTTTTATATTGAGGTTAAATGCAGCCAATACTCGTTACAAAGGGGTTTCCTCAATGTTAACGAAAACCTCTATGTAACGAATACTGTATATCAGAATTCAATCTCTATTTACAAATGATTTTCAACTGTACGCCCTATATCTACACTGACAGTATTCAAAATGATACGGAAATAAAACAAATATTATTTTTAAAAAGTAAGTGCATACTGTACAATATTACAGTTTGTTATACGTTCATAAGTCTTTCAAGATCTATTTAAAATTTATAGTGGTGTTAAAAATGTCTATTACTGTAATATTGAGTATTGAAATTGCTGATTTTACACTGATAAAAAACTAAGAAGTCTATAATTTTGAATTGTTTATCTGAATGGGGTTTTATATTATCCAATGTGCACTCCAGCTTGGTCATGCATTTTGCTCAAAGCACTTTTTTAAGGAAAAACGCCAACACATCAAGAGCTTCTCAACCATCTTTTGTTATAGGGTCAGGTTGACCACTTTCAATATCATTCTCAGCATCTTCTTCTGCTTCACCATCTGCATCTAGGTCTCCCATAACTGGACAGGATCTTAGCTTTGGAGACCTCTCCACACACCACAAGTTCGTTTTTGAAGTTCACAATCTCTGTGAACTCTATTTAAATGTTTACGGCTTCTTGTATTTCTCGTGTAAAAGAAACACGTTTGTAAATAGTTCAAAAATTAAATAATCAGCTGCAAATATTAAAAAGCAGTTAGGAAGTTTTTCTTCATCCCCGAACGTATTTCTTATTTTAAATGAACGTGGCCAACATGGTGGTTGTAATGTCAAACTGCTTAGCAATGTCTACCTTCTTCCTCCTTAGATTATCTTCAACAACCTTTAACACCTTATACTTAAACTTCAATGTAACAGACTTCCCCGAATTTTTTCCTGCCATCACCAACTCAGACAAAAAAATACACGTTTACTATTGAAATCACACTAAAGCGTTGGACAAAATGGTACGTTGCTGACAACAGACTGTCAGTTAAAAGAGGCAGGAAGGAAATAGAAAGAAAGTGCTACTGTTTTCATGTTGAAATGTGTGCCTGAGTCACCACAAATAGTACTACACAGTACAATTTTTAAAAAATCGTTATATCGAGGTTCTACTGTATTTACAATTGCACGTTATTTAAGCCCACAGCCCAATGTAGGTCATGAGTATTCTGATGCAACAGTAACATTTATTAGGACTTAGTATGTAGTATGAGAAAAAAATATTATTTTCATACTGCATAAAATTTAGTAACCTAAATACTGCTATTAAATTCATTTATGAAGTTCTGAAAACATTCTATGAAACGAACGTGACTAAACCGAAGGTGATTAAAATTATTAATTTATAACTTATTAAAATAAAACAAACTATAAAATTTATTTATTTTTAAATCACGTCAAAAAATGGCTTCTGAAATGAGAGATTTTAAAAATTTGATGAATAAAGTAGAGTAAAATGGTTATTATGAACGGAACGGAGGATTGTGTTCATAATTAGGATTTTTTGTGTAGATTTAGTTTTTAAGTGTATTCGTTTTTAGTAGTTTAATATTTTTCTATATGTTTAGATTACAAGTAAATAAATTAATATGTAGACTAATAACTACAGGATGTTCAGTCACCAGCTAAATTATTTTGTATGGATATAAAGACACAGGAGATATGCACGTTTGCGAAAATATGAAAAACTTATGGTACAGTAGGGCTGAGGTAATTTGAATATCTGTGTTTCAATCCAGGTTTTAAGACAAAATTTATTCCAACCATTATAAAAAAAAAACAATGATCATTCTATATGCCTTAAAAATTATTATACTTTAAACCACTTTTTTTGACATATTTTAGGTATTATGGCAAAAGTACTCATGCGGAAGGCAAATTAAAGAAAAAATTCGATGCTTGTCATCAGCTTGCCAATAAAGGTTAAACTCAGTTGTCAACATTTTTTCATTCTACTAAAACACATAATTGTTCAAGAATGAGCTATGAGCTGTATTTTTGGTCTATCCCACTACACACAGAGTAGTGAACTGTTATTTTATAACTAGTGAAATCTGTAATGATCACTGTTCTGATTTATTTTTAAACTCAAATCATATTCAACTCATAACCATTAAACTTGAGTTGTAACCACAGTTTCACCAACCCATTGCCTTTCTGTGGAACCTATTATACAGCATTATTTATTTTATAAATCTTTCTGTGAAGTTCAAGGTACAGTCAGCTCCGTTTAGTTATGACTTCCAGTACAATAAAATGCTACCAAAGTCATAAAACAAATTACAGTTTAATATTTTAAATTTGCATATTAACTAATCACCGATTTAAAAAAACGATCACAGAGTTCAATAAATATTGAGAAAAAAACCAAAACCATAAAAAACAATAACTTGTAGGCTATGACCTGAAATTAAGCACATACACCGAGTTCATCTGAAACATATTTTTAACATTTAGTATGGATTATGTACAAGTATAGTTAATAAAGTTATAATTGTTTACAGTCCGTTTAGACTGCAAAATTAAAAGTACATAGAATGAATGAGAAGCATCAGGAGATAATTGCATCAAGACATAGCAAAGGCAAAAGAAAGCAAAGAAAAAGTAAACCGAAGCTGTGCTGTGTTCTGGGATCTCTATGATCCTTATGCAGTGCTATTAGCTGTTAGCAAGATAAAACATAATCTGCAGTGCCATGCAGTTGAAAAGCTTGTGTAGAAACCAAAATGGCAATAGACGCTTAACCTTTTCCTGGTACAATGTTGACTACTCCTGGAGGAAAACCTGCTTTCACAGTGAGTTCTGCAAACTTGAGGGCTGTCAGAGGTGAAACTTCAGCAGGTTTCATAACAACTACATTGCCTGCTGCCAAACAAGGAGCCATCTTCCACGACAACATCATCAATGGATAGTTCCACGGTGTAATCAAGCCACAGATTCTGTTCAAAATGTCTTTCATATCTTAATCGGATGGCTTTAAGAACATTATACTAATAACGTTACAAAATATATAGTTTTTTTGTTCTTCCGGTGAGAAGAAAAACCTTCTAAAATTAATTACACACTATTGTGGTGAAGAATATAAATAATCTGCAAGTCAAAAAGAGAGGTATTCCTTGACTAAAATTAAATTTTGTTTAAATTATACAAAGTAGTAATGAAATTGTTATATTTTATTAAAAAACAAAATTACACTACTCACTGTCAAATATATTCAGAACTAAGACATCATTGTCAGGTGTAAGCCTATAAAATCCCTAGAATATCTTTATCAAAACAATAACAAGATCAAGCAAATGAAATACTAAGCAAATTACTATAATATTACATGTAATATAAGCCTATATGTGTGTAGTACCTTACAGTTAAAGCACACTATTTCACAAAAAAAATGTGGATGACTTTGAAAAATGGCCTACATTTGATCGTTCGCATTGCTTAAAATAAAACATTCAATTTTTTCTTTATCATTATTGAATATTACAAAACTAAAAATTCACTATAGAACTGTACAAATAAGAATAATAAAATCCTTCCATTTTTTTTGAAGACTTCGCTTTTTTCAAAGAAAATTGAAATTAAAAAAAATATGAGACAACAGTAAAGCAAATATATAGGTTTTTCAACTGGAGTTTAACTTCAAATTAGGTTTAAACTGAGTTCAAGCCTAGTTCAGCTGTATGACCTAACCTAAAGTTGTTTCCATCAATAACACTGCCTCTATACTAGTTTTACGATAATGTAACCTCTGGATTTTTCAAGTCTGCAAAAAGTAATATTCATATAACCTTTCTTCGTACAAAACTACAAATATATTTAATGTTATTTGGGATTGCAAAACTTATAAAAACATCGGTGTTTCGATGTACTGTTTACAGAACATTTATCAATAGCATTAAGATGTTGGAACAAAAACTTTGATGTTTTCTAGGCTTTTAGAAAATTAGACCATTAATCAAATAATTAAAATTATTTATGAAATGACAATACATGGATATTATAGTTATACAGTAGAACCCAGCATATCTGATCTCTGAATATTCGTCACCTCAACATAACTGAACAACAATCTGTCAGATCAGTCATCAGTTTTATGATATGCATATGTCGCTTACCGAATGCATATTTGTTATATCTCAAAATAGTCACAAAAAAAAACAGTTTTCTGATAGTCTTTGTTTATACGAGGGCTATTCAGAAAGTAGATTACGTTTTTGGATAAAAAAAAAACTAAGTACAGGAAAAAAATTGTATTATATACATTTGAAAGAGGAACTAAAATACTATTTTTCGACATAATCGCCAAACAAATTTAGACATTTGTCATATTGGTGAACTAGCTTTGAAATTTCGTGTCGTCGTAGAATTCCGCCGCCTGTGGCGCTAGCCAGTCAGTCACGCCCGCGCGAGAGATCTGCGTCGTCATCAGCGCTGTGTTGCAAGCCAAGTCTTCATCTTCGGGAATAAGTGGAAATCACTAGGTGCCAGGTCCGGACTGTAGGGTGGATGAGGAAAATCTCCCACTTGAAGGCCGTCAAGGCGTCTTTTGTTGATTTGCCGTGTGAGGGTGGGCATTGTCGTCCAAAAACAACACTTTGCACTCAGTTTTCCTCTCCGCTTGTTCTGGATAGCTCGTCTTAAGTTTCGTAATGTTTGGCAATACCTTTTTAAGACGAGCTATCCAGAACAAGCGGAGAGGAAAACTGAGTGCAAAAGTGTTGTTTTTGACGACGACAATGCCCGCCTCACACGGCAAATCGAACAAAAGACGCCTTGACGGCCTTCAAGTGGGAGATTTTCCTCATCCACCCTACAGTCCGACCTGGCACCTAGTGATTTCCACTTATTCCCGAAGATGAAGACTTGGCTTGCAACACAGCGCTGATGACGACGCATGAGATCTCGCAGCGGGCGTGACTGACTGGCTGGCGCCACAGGCGGCGGAATTCTACGACACGGGAATTTCAAAGCTAGTTCACCGATATGACAAATGTCTAAATTTGTTTGGCGATTATGTCGAAAAATAGTTTTTTAGTTCCTCTTTCAAATGTATATAATAAAATTTTTTCCTGTACTTAGTTTTTTTTTTATCCAAAAACGTAATCTACTTTCTGAATAGCCCTCGTAATAATGTGTTTAAATATATACAACTGACAGTTTTATTTTGGTGTCGGCTCTCAACCTGATAAATATGGTACTCTGTAACACAAATACCCCGCAGGGTTGGGTGCAGACTAGCTGCACCTATTGAGAGGATTTAGACGTCCCTCGCAGTGGGCACACTCCTATTCCCTTTTCTGTCATCGTACCTAATTTTACTTAGTGTCATCAACTTTTTTACTGTGTGTTTAATTTGTTTGCCCGTTAAAAAATTGTAAAAGTTATATTTTTTAAATAGCGAAAAACCTAAAACATTATTATCGCCTAAAAAAAAAGTTATAATATTATTGTATTACATACTTTTGATTTTTTAATTTAACAAAACATTAAGCGTCTTTGTGTGCGAGTTTCAAATTGTTGTGTAAATCCTGTTTTCAATTTTTTTTGTGAATTTCAATTAAATGGGTCCAAAAAGAAATGTTTGTGGTATTGGAAGTAAAAGACAAAGTTTGACTATTGAACTAAAAAAAGCTAAAGTACGAACTAAAAAAATATACAGTATTGATTTGTCCTGTGAGTATATATGTGACATAATTACATTTGTATGAATTTAGTTCAAATAAGTGTAACTTCTGTTCTGTGAATTTTCTTCATACTTTATCTTTGACATATTATCATTACTTTTTTTTTGTTAACTAGGGTACTACTGTATATTCGTTAAGCAGGCAATTATAAGCACATAACCTTTTTCTCAACTACTAAAACATGGTAGACAAACAAAACTAACCTCAACGCTCATTTCTAAAGAAAACAAAGTCTCACTGTCTCTCTTCATCCTTCCCAGAACTGTACAAGAATAGTGCAATGGTAACGACGGTTTATCAAATTTATGTTACAACACAACATATTAGAAAAAAAAGTTATCCCGAATACGTGAAATCCATGGTTAGTGTTTTTTTTTAAGTTTACAAGTACTTTTTTTAAAACACAGCCCCTCTAAATAAATTGCCTTCCACAAATTAATTTATTTCTCTATATAATTTATCTAAATACCATTCATTCAGTATTCTCCTAACAAATGCACTGTTTGAATTTCGTGAGCTGAACACGTTGCTTTTTGTAATACGAACTTTTCAACTTCCGAACAGCTGCCGTGAATTCAGATTTTATTTACGGTAATCGGGTAACTGTCTGCTGTATAATGTTAATCTTGTGAACAGAATTTTAATTAAAAAGCAAAAATCCTTAGTAACTAGTACGTTATAAAATGTAAGTAAGTCAACTAAAGAAACGCAAAAATATTGTAAATACCATTTTTAGGCAATATAAGTTACAAATTAGAAATTTAGTCTTAGATAAAACTAAGAAATTTAGTCTTAGATAAATTAGAAATTAGTCTTAGATAAATTAGAAATTAGTCTTAGATAAATTAGAAATTAGTCTTAGATAAATTAGAAATTAGTCTTAGATAAATTAGAAATTAATCTTAGATAAATTAGAAATTAGTCTTAGATAAATTATAAATTAGTCTTAGATAAATTAGAAATTAGTCTTAGATAAATTAGAAATTAGTCTTAGATAAATTAGAAATTAGTCTTAGATAAATTAGAAATTAGTCTTAGATAAATTAGAAATTAGTCTTAGATAAATTAGAAATTAGTCTTAGATAAATTAGAAATTAGTCTTAGATAAATTAGAAATTAGTCTTAGATAAATTAGAAATTAGTCTTAGATAAATTAGAAATTAGTCTTAGATAAATTAGAAATTAGTCTTAGATAAATTAGAAATTAGTCTTAGATAAATTAGAAATTAGTCTTAGATAAATTAGAAATTAGTCTTAGATATATAAGCTAGCTTTTTATTGTACATTGAACTTAGGGAACACATTGTCAGCAATAAGGATAAAGTAGATCTTCCTAAACAGTGGCGTATATTAAGTTGTCTGTGAAGAGTGCCACTGTGAACACAGGTCAATCTGGAAGAGCTGTAAAAACTTGTGTTAAAGAACATTTGAACTATTGGAAGTATGAAAAAATGACTCAAATTTGTGTGAACCATTTATTAGAATCTGATCATTCTATTATTTTGAACAATATCACTGTAATCCATAAAAACCAAAAAATTGTGAAATTCTGGGAAATATGCAGACCTATTTGTAAAAACCAAAATTTGAACTTAAATGAAAACCTAACTTTAACTCCTCTCCCTTACTGAAGTCTACTGTTTAAGGGTTTTCCCAACCTGCTAGTTACTGGTATTTTTACATACCTCACTTTGCTTTCGTAGTTACCTTCTCCCTTCCAGTTTTAACATCAACTATTATGTAAGTACACTTTAAAATGTTTAGCTTTACTATGTCTGAAGATGCCACACATCTAAACATATGTAACTAAATAAAATAATTTTTTAAAACTATATTAGTGTTCTAATTTTCCTGAATACCACGGAATCTCCCCCCAAGCACTGATTGTGTGTTCAGTAAACAATAAAATTTTTGTTACCAAAACTGCTTTCACAAATTATTATATTATAATAAATATACTGTGTAAACAGATTTAACAAAATTAATTTTAAAAATACATTACCCTATTGGCTCACATTTTGTAAGTGTGAGATTACGATTAGGTCTAGCATGAGTGATAGGAATTGTAGATCCTTGTATTTTATCTGCCCATCCAGCAAAATAGCGCCACGTTTCTATGGACATTCCTATATGAGTTTTAAGAGCAAGCGTATACACTGCACCCGAGTCCAAGCTTTCTATTGTAGCTAATTCCTCTCGATGTTCATCCATAAGATCTGCTAACCTATACATCAGAGCTCCACGGTCTCGACTACTGATCTTAGACCACTCTCCCGTTTCGAAGGCAGTTTTTGCGGCTTGAACTGCTGTGTCTACATCTTTAACTGAAGCTCGTTGTACCTGATCAAATTTACAATGTTCTAATTACAAATCAAAACTTCAGATTTTAAAACACGCTGTAAGCGTATTAAAAGACTAGTTGCTAAAACAGACCTTCAATTTAGTGACAGACTTACATGCTCAATACACTATTAAAGAAAGTTAGTTGCAAACCCTTAAACTTTAGTCAATTTTTTTTTTTTTTTTTTTTTTAACGTCCGACTATTGTGCACACTTGGGCTAATGCAGACGATGGGATGATTTTATCGCGTATGAAAATGCCAAGCCCTGGCAGGAAATCGAACCCGGGTCCTCGGGGTGAAAGCCCAGTACGCTATCAACTAGACCACCGAGGCGGCTCATTGTTTCCTTGTATACGTGAATTCAGTGGAACTCAGTCATAAGGTCACCAAAAAGATCACAAAAAATTTATATATACGACTAACGTTAGACAAAAATTAATTTTAATAAAGAATAACACGTACAATAGTCGCATCGATAGATTATTTTATTACATTCAGCACCCGAGGCGCAAGATAGGTAATTTAATTGTTACCTCCCCTAATTTGTGAAATCTCTAATAACTGTATTCAGTACTAAGCATAAAGATATAAATTACACAACACATTTTTTATACTGTTTTTAAAGATATGTAGTGCATTCTTCCCGTACAGTACCTGTGCATAAAAACAAGTAGAAGAAAGCAGTACAAAAAATAAAAGGGATAATCACTGTCTCTGGGTCTAATCTATTTGCAGATTGTGTTCCCCCCTCCCCCGTGAAAACCATTACGGTTATTATTATTGAAGCGCAAAATTTAAATTTATAAACAAAGGTAGACTAGGAAAATTAAAAATAAATAACTGATCAAAATATAATACAAATATTAAATATTTACCTTAATTAACAATTACCTTAAAACTGTAAAAACTATACACTATTTATTGTAAGGCTGTACAATGGCCTTGCAATAATAAACATTTAAATATATAAAGAAAACAAAATAAATTAATAAAGAAAAAAAATACTTTGTTGTACGGCAGCGAAGTGTTAATACAATAATAACAGAAAATTATTGTACTACTTCACAAATATAAATATCTTGAAAAAAATAAAAATACAAAAAATAACAGCTATATAAATCAATTTTATTAAAAATATCTAGATGCAAGAACAACAGTAACCGATCAATGGCTAAGGAAAAAACCGATCCCCCAACATCACATAAAAACAATTGTCCAAACCATACATTTGTCGCAAATTACTGAAACTATCATAACCAAGCAAAAAGTGTTTCACTGTGATGGTTTCCCTACAGAACTCGCATTGAGGTGGGTCCCTGCATCCCATCAGAAATCCATGCGTAAGCAAGGAGTGACCAATGCGAAGACGGATAACCATCTTTCCTACGACTTGCACGTATTGACAACCTCCAAAGACGAAAAGTATTATAGATCATGTTACCACAGTACCTATGCCATCCATTGGGTAATCAGGAATCTGCCATTGGGTATATAGGAGATCCACAAGAAATCTTTTGTACCAGGGGGAACTGTTGTCAATAAAATAAATACAAACTGTCTGTACCATTACTTATAATTTAAAGTTTTAGAGAGGGGAATAAGATAGATTTATATTTTTAATTGACCTATCAAAGGCTAAATAAATATTCGTGTCTCAACCCTTTGGCTGCTGGCCTGTCCAGTAGCTTGCCCTACCTACAATACTGGGCTATTTTAGCCAAAAAGTATATATGTTATTGAATATTTAAATATATTTACTATTTTTCAATTTAGAAAACTGAAAAAAATCACTCTTACTATACATATTGTGTAGGGTTTATAGGTATAATATATTTTTGTTTCAACCAAATTTTAATTTAAGAAGATTAAGTTTTTAATTTCTGATTTTAAAACTAAGTTTGAACTACAATAAACCACTTTATTTTATTGAATATCCTAATTGGACTAGTACACTTATATTCTCTGGTAAATACTGAACATTTTCAAATATCATAACATTTAACTTGATTATATTATCATTAACACCAAACACAAAAGCCTCATGATAGCTAGCCATTTTGAGTACCTAGTAATCAAAATTTGAAGGATGAGGTTATGTTAAAGCGCTTATAATTTCATCTCTGTAACTAAGAAATATATAAAAGTGGAAGAAAAGTGAAATAATAGCATGTCCAGACGTTCAACAAGTGTCATACGAGTCGCAAGGTAGTGATGTTTGGCTAAACTAAATTTTATCTTTTTACGTTTTAATAAAATCGTGTAATTTTGTAGTGTTGTGATATATGTTTCAATGTTTTGTTAACTTTGTGACGACCTTCAGAGGGATTTGACCAATTGTACGGCCTGGAGATGAAACTGTAATGTTTCAAAACCGCGGTAGCCTATATAAAGTGACTTAAAGACCACTAGACAGTGAAAAATATACCCTAATCCTAATTATATAAACCAATCTTTACTCGATAAAACAGTGATCAGTTCTAATACTGACTGATTTGTAACACAATAATTTGATTCGTATAAAACATTAAAATAGTACTTACTTTGCAGATAACAGATTCATCAGCAGGGTTAATACAGTCCACTGTAGCTTTATTTTCTGAATCAACGAACTCCCCGTTGATAAAAAGTTGATGTGGAAAAGTAACTTCAAGATTATTTGCATTCACTATAACAGGTGAATATTTTGGGCTTAAAGAAGTAGAACCACCTCGGGATGTCTTCACCACAATTTGACAAAAGTCTCCAAACACTGGAGCCATAAATACATCTTCATTCTTCAAATTAATTTTAAGTTTTTCTTTTATTTCTTCAATAAGTCTAAACAAAGGCCAATAATACACTATTATCTGAATAAGAATTTATTCATAACACATTTTAGACTTTAACGATAATGATTATGAATATAGTGCACTGTACAGTAAGTATGGCTAGTGAAGTGGGTACTCATCTGATATAGTGTTTAATTACTCACTTATAACCGAATAATAGTTATACTACTTTATGGTTTTTTATAGTTAATTTTTAACTAGTTTTTTTAATAAACTGGAAAACTGTGTTGAATTTTGTTCGCTGTAAAACAGTTTTTAACAACTATTTTGCTAAAACATTTTCTTTTAGATGAAGTATTTAAAGCAACCATTTGTATATTTATATATTCATGTACACTGGATCCTGTTTAATCGATTTCTAGATTAACTAAATAAATTCTTGAAAAACATTGTAAAAATAAAAAATTCTTTTTAAGTAATGAAAAATAATTCTGGAAAGTAGCAGTGGAATGTTATTGATATAAATGACTGTATGAGAAAAGTACAGTTTATGATCCGTTTGTGGGTTATAATTTACATTTTCTCAGTACTTTGTGCTACGTGTGCCAGTAGCAGCAGCAACACCTTCTTGGACTGACTATATGCAAAACTCACTCGCTTCCTCAGTTATCAGCAAGTGTTATATCTGTTTATAATACACGTGTAACTCACTCGCTTCCTCAGTTGTCAGCAAATGTTCTATCTGTTTATAATATATGCATAACTCACTCGCTTCCTCAGTTGTCAGCAAATGTTCTATCTGTTTTTAATATATGCATAACTCACTCGCTTCCTCAGTTCTCAGCAAGTGGTCTATCTGTTTATAATACACGCATAACTCACTCGCTTCCTCAGTTGTCAGCAAGTGTTCTATCTGTTTATAATATATGCATAACTCACTCGCTTCCTCAGTTGTCAGCAAGTGTTATATCTGTTTATAATACACGCATAACTCACTCGCTTCCTCAGTTCTCAGCAAGTGTTCTATCTGTTTATAATATATGCATAACTCACTCGCTTCCTCAGTTGTCAGCAAGTGTTATATCTGTTTATAATACACGCATAACTCACTCGCTTCCTCAGTTGTCAGCAAGTGTTCTATCTGTTTATAATATATGCATAACTCACTCGCTTCCTCAGTTGTCAGCAAGTGTTATATCTGTTTATAATACACGCATAACTCACTCGCTTCCTCAGTTGTCAGCAAGTGTTATATCTGTTTATAATACACGCATAACTCACTCGCTTCCTCAGTTGTCAGCAAGTGTTCTATCTGTTTATAATATACGCATAACTCACTCGCTTCCTCAGTTCTCAGCAAGTGGTCTATCTGTTTATAATACACGCATAACTCACTCGCTTCCTCAGTTGTCAGCAAGTGTTCTATCTGTTTATAATATATGCATAACTCACTCGGGCCTCAGTTGTCAGCAAGTGTTCTATCTGTTTATAATATATGCATAACTCACTCGCTTCCTCAGTTGTCAGCAAGTGTTATATCTGTTTATAATACACGCATAACTCACTCGCTTCCTCAGTTGTCAGCAAGTGTTATATCTGTTTATAATACACGCATAACTCACTCGCTTCCTCAGTTGTCAGCAAGTGTTCTATCTGTTTATAATATATGCATAACTCACTCGCTTCCTCAGTTGTCAGCAAGTGTTCTATCTGTTTATAATATATGCATAACTCACTCGCTTCCTCAGTTGTCAGCAAGTGTTCTATCTGTTTATAATATATGCATAACTCACTCCGCTTCTCTCAGTTGTCAGCAAGTGTTCTATCTGTTTATAATATATGCATAACTCACTCGCTTCCTCAGTTGTCAGCAAGTGTTATATCTGTTTATAATACACGCATAACTCACTCTCGCTCCTCAGTTGTCAGCAAGTGTTCTATCTGTTTATAATATATGCATAACTCACTCGCTTCCTCAGTTGTCAGCAAGTGTTCTATCTGTTTATAATATATGCATAACTCACTCGCTTCCTCAGTTGTCAGCAAGTGTTCTATCTGTTTATAATATATGCATAACTCACTCGCTTCCTCAGTTGTCAGCAAGTGTTCTATCTGTTTATAATATATGCATAACTCACTCGCTTCCTCAGTTGTCAGCAAGTGTTCTATCTGTTTATAATATATGCATAACTCACTCGCTTCCTCAGTTGTCAGCAAGTGTTCTATCTGTTTATAATATATGCATAACTCACTCGCTTCCTCAGTTGTCAGCAAGTGTTATATCTGTTTATAATACACGCATAACTCACTCGCTTCCTCAGTTGTCAGCAAGTGTTCTATCTGTTTATAATATATGCATAACTCACTCGCTTCCTCAGTTGTCAGCAAGTGTTATATCTGTTTATAATACACGCATAACTCACTCGCTTCCTCAGTTGTCAGCAAGTGTTATATCTGTTTATAATACACGCATAACTCACTCGCTTCCTCAGTTGTCAGCAAGTGTTCTATCTGTTTATAATATACGCATAACTCACTCGCTTCCTCAGTTCTCAGCAAGTGGTCTATCTGTTTATAATACACGCATAACTCACTCGCTTCCTCAGTTGTCAGCAAGTGTTCTATCTGTTTATAATATATGCATAACTCACTCGCTTCCTCAGTTGTCAGCAAGTGTTATATCTGTTTATAATACACGCATAACTCACTCGCTTCCTCAGTTCTCAGCAAGTGTTCTATCTGTTTATAATATACAATCATAAAACAGTTGTGAATCGACAGCGTCTAATGTACTATAGTGGATGTGAAATAATTTCAACATCGACTTATATGGAAATGTTCATTAAGTATTAAAGAAAATACGATTCATGATTTTTTTTTAAGAAACTACACCAAATTTTTTAAAGAAAATGTATGTTTTATAATTTTAGACCAAGCTTTATCAAACCATTTTTTTTTTACATATAGGTATTCTATTTTTTAATATTTTTGTTTTAATAATACAAATTCATGTACTGTACATTCAATAGGTTTGGCATAATGTGCTAATAATATATGCTTACATTATACACCAGTCATGCTTTAACCTTTAAATATTTTAGGTTTAATACAGTACAGATCACTATTGCACTATACAAAAACGTTCTTGACAATTTAATATAACAAACATCCCTTCCTATTGTGTATGAACAAGTGTGGGAGCATCTACTGTTGCAGACAAGCAACATAACGTAGGTAACTGTATTACTAGTAATACCTAATGCCTAGCACCTAGCACGTGTTTTTCTTACAAAAATTATGTTTTTATTATTCTGGTTTAAACGAACTACTGTTCAACCAAATCACCTTTAATCCTATAAAATTTGTAAAACAAGGCTCCAGTGTATTTGATTTTAACATATTCACATGTTCCTCTTTTACCAATATTTTTAAACAAAATGTAAAATTTGATTGTTTTTTTTTAAAGAACGTTGTTTTAGTTAAAGACGACAATTTTAATACAGTGAAACGTTGATTAAATATCAGGGATGGGATTAGAACTGTATGGTTAATTGAATACATGGATAACAGAAAACTTTTAAAAACACAACCCTATTGCGTATGAACAAAAGATAAAAAATGTACATTCATGACACAATAAAAATATATATGAATGATAATCATTAATATGGAGAACTACATTTATACTGTTCGCCAGCATGGGCAGCTGATGGGTTAAGCGATCCCACCATACCTCTAACTCTTATTACTATCATTCATTCACTCAAGACACATTCACTACTCTACATAACTTGGCTAACTCTAAATTGTAGAATAACCCATGATGATGAAGTGTATAACACTGGCCTAATGGTAAATCAGTCCTGGGATACCTGGCAACCTCCCAGTGTACCCAAGCCTTACCCATGCATGCGACCTCTGTGTGGGTGGACATAATTTCCCTAGATATCTTTTCTCATGAGTACAAATGTAAGTAGAATGAGCGGGAACTCGTTTCACAATAAAAAGCTGGCCAAATGGGGCCTCCGTGATAACGGTTAAGATTAAGGGGGAGAAATTAAAAGGCAATCGGCAGAGCAAGCATCTGCAAGTACCTCAGTAATTTGAAGTCACAAGTAAAAGTGGGGAAGTTATCCCCTTGAATCCTCTCCACATGCTAGATTTTATGAAGAGACCAAGACTGGAGAAGGTGCTGTAATTGAACAGCTCAGGTGTACAGAAAGGGAGCACAGTAGATTTACAAGGTGGCAGTGCAATAGTAACCCCAGAAAGTGGACACAGTAGATCTACAAGGTGGCAGTGCAATAGTAACCCCAGAAAGTGGACACAGTAGATCTACAAGGTGGCAGTGCAATAGTAACCCCAGAGAGTGGACACAGTAGATCTACAAGGTGGCAGTGCAATATTAACCCCAGAAAGTGGACACAGTAGATCTACAAGGTGGCAGTGCAATAGTAACCCCAGAAAGTGGACACAGTTGATCTACAAGGTGGCAGTGCAATAGTAACCCCAGAAAGTGGACACAGTAGATCTACAAGGTGGCAGTGCAATAGTAACCCCAGAAAGTGGACACAGTAGATCTACAAGGTGGCAGTGCAATAGTAACCCCAGAAAGTGGACACAGTAGATCTACAAGGTGGCAGTGCAATAGTAACCCCAGAAAGTCATTCATTTATATTGTTCTATTTGAACGCCTTAATCTTACTCTAAAATAGCAAAGCAACTATTCACTAAGCAACAATATAAACAATATCAGTCGCAACTATAACATTTGTAACTGACAACATGAGCGTGACCAAAACATGACAGGCACATTTATATTGTTCTATTTGAACGCCTTAATCTTACTGTAAAACAGCAAAGCAACTATTCACTAAGCAACAATATAAACAATATCAGTCGCAACTATAACATTTGTAACTGACAACATGAGCGTGACCAAAACATGACAGGCACATTTATATTGTTCTATTTGAACGCCTTAATCTTACTCTAAAATAGCAAAGCAACTATTCACTAAGCAACAATATAAACAATATCAGTCGCAACTATAACATTTGTAACTGACAACATGAGCGTGACCAAAACATGACAGGCACATTTATATTGTTCTATTTGAACGCCTTAATCTTACTCTAAAATAGCAAAGCAACTATTCACTAAGCAACAATATAAACAATATCAGTCATAACTATAACATTTGTAACTGACAACATGAGCGTGACCAAAACATGACAGGCACATTTATATTGTTCTATTTGAACGCCTTAATCTTACTCTAAAATAGCAAAGCAACTATTCACTAAGCAACAATATAAACAATATCAGTCGCAACTATAACATTTGTAACTGACAACATGAGCGTGACCAAAACATGACAGGCACATTTATATTGTTCTATTTGAACGCCTTAATCTTACTCTAAAACAGCAAAGCAACTATTCACTAAGTAACAATATAAACAATATCAGTCGCAACTATAACATTTGTAACTGACAACATGAGCGTGACCAAAACATGACAGGCACATTTATAGAACAAAAATGCGCTCCATTTTGGCATCAGCATCACTTAACGATCACGCGGATCAGATTTTACTGCAACCCAGCTGCTGTAAAATTGGGAGCAATGAGAGTAATTTCTACTGCTCTAATAATTATTGTTTACACTTTTATTTTGTTGTTGTTTATTTTATTTCTCTAAGAGATATGTATAAAAAAATTTACAATATAGTAATATTTAATTAGCGTAATTAACTTTTAATAACTGACTGGCAGTTAAAAGAAAGTGGTGCTTGAAAGAGAGATGGTTAACTGAAGTTTCACTACACAAAAAGTTAAAATTAATAACAACTTTTTTTAATAAAAAGGATTTGCATCATTAATGTTTAATTCGATTCTGATAGTGCTACTTGACTTAGAGAGAAATGAAAAAGTACACACTTATCAGAACAAAGACATGTTACATGTGAATAGTCCAATAAATCTACAAACTATGGTTTTAAAACTATTTTTTTCTTTATGTTTACAAGAAAAACATATATTTTTGTTAAGTTGCATGCTTCAATTCTTGTATTATATGATACATTACCTTACTACATCCATTGAACCTGCACCAGATGCAAAAAAACTAGTATTTTCATTAATTTCATTACTAAGAATACTCTTCCAAATACATCCCAACACTTTTACCATTTCTTGCTCTGAATCGCTAAATTCAAGCTTTTCACTTTTTTCTTCTTGTAATCCATATTTTCCAGCAGGTATCATTCTTCCCTCAACTGATAATCTTTCGATATTTATCTAAAAATGTATGCATTTAATTTTATCAGTATTAATAACTGTTGTTTTAAAAATGTAAATGTTTTACACGTAATAATATTCATTATTGTAACATAGCCACCGGACCACATATTCAAATGATTAGGATTATATACCTATTCTTCCCATCAGTGGTCTATCAACTCACCTCATAAAGGCTACTGCGGTGTCGAAACTATAGTTTCATCTTCACGCCATACAAAATGTTAAATCCCTCTGTCGAGGTCGTCACAAAGTCAAACAAAATTAAAACATACATCACAACACTAAGCACAATTACACATTTAAAATATTCATCATGAGATTCGGCTTGGCCAAGCTACACACGCGGCTTGTACGTCGGGCAGTCCGGAATGTAACGACGTACGAGTCATGTGTGTAGCTTGGCCAAGACGAATTTCATGATGAATATTTTATATGTGTAATTGTGCTTAGTGTTGTGATGTATGTTTTAATGTTTTGTTTGACTTTGTGACGACCTCGACAGAGGAATTTAACATTTTGTATAGCCTGAAGATGAAACTATAGTTTCGAAACCGCGGTAGCCTTTATGAGGTGAGTTGATAGACCACTGACGGGAAGAATAGGTATATAATCCTAATCATAATAATATTCAACAATTAATCTAAATTATATAACAATGTTAGGAGATTAATTTATGTTTAAACAGTAATACAACTGACCATTCCATTATCGTTTCCAAAAATTAGTAATCCATCAGAATGTATAATGCAAGGTTTATTTAAATTATCAACAGTGATACTTCGTCCTTCTGGAACTGGTCCTGAAAACAGCTTTGAACCGTACAGTTTTACTTCCTTATCTTCCAACATAGTCCAAGCGCCTGGAGAACTGTCAAGACCCCTGATGAAATTATGGATTTCAGAAGAAGATTTATTCCAGTCAACCTATCGATCAAAACAATAAAGCACAAAAAAACATTTTATTCTTTGCTTAAGATCTCTATCAGTATAATTCCGTAATGTTTTATTCTTTGCTTAAAACCCCTATTAGTATAATTTTGAAAGCTAAAATTAGGTTGAAAATCGAAAGTAAAAACACATAATCTGTCAGTTTTAAGTTTAAAAACATTAATGTTACCCTAAAAAAGAAATTATTAGTTTTTATAAAAGCCATAGAACAGATACTTATTTTTAAAAAACCTTTTTACATACCTGTTGCAATGATTTCTTTCCTAAAGAAGGTTCAAAACTTGCACCATCTTCTATTTGAGGAATATTAGGAGCTGTACCATTTGCCACCATATCAACTGCCTCGGCCTGTACATAATTAACAAAATTAAGTCATACACAATTTAAGTTTCATCAAAATCTGTTATTTCTTCTATTTTCAATCATTACAGCAGTGTTTTCTGCTTCCAAAGTGTTTTTTGATAATTATGACTTTGTTACGATGATTAGAAAGTTTAACGATATTATCAGGTAACATTTCAAATATAATAAACAAAGGTATTTAAACACATGCATTGAAAAATACAAATAGGGTTTGTTGGTCAGTGTAGCTAAGACAACAGTCAGTCAGCTGCGTCTCTAAACTGTGCATCCTTTGTTCACAGGATGCAGATACTGTTGTAATGTTGATTCCTCGTCCTGGTTATTCTAAGTCAGTGTAGCTAAGACAACAGTCAGTCAGCTGCGTCTCTAAACTGTGCATCCTTTGTTCACAGGATGCAGATACTGTTGTAATGTTGATTCCTCGTCCTGGTTATTCTAAGTCAGTGTAGCTAAGATAACAGTCAGTCAGCTGCGTCTCTAAACTGTGCATCCTTTGTTCACAGGATGCAGATACTGTTGTAATGTTGATTCCTCGTCCTGGTTATTCTAACTGCATAACAGACACCACTAAATCATTAAAAAGCCAGTAAATATTTTTGTTAAACACCCTAAAATATTTAAAACTTACAACAAATGTTACTGAACCCATTTTGATAATAAAAATGTGTAAGTGCCATATTTTTTTAAGGAACTTTTAAATTTTATTGAAAGACTTGAGTTATGAATCCGTAAGGTCCGGAGATGTGGCCAAAGCAGACCTACACGCTGAATTTCAACAAAACCAGCTAACTGCAAGCTTAGTTAATAGTAAATTACAGAAGAATTTACACGGATGAGCAGACATCAAAGTAAAAACCACTAGGATTTCTGAAAATGGTTAAATCAAAATCATAAAATTTTTTATCAAAAAAATAACAATAATCTAAAAACAAAGAAGCCCTCTTTTACAGCTGTTTTGATAATTAGATTTAGGCTCAAACAGTCTAAGGGCAAAGTTCTTTTACTATTTAAAAAAACAGCTAGAGAATATCTAGGGTACTTTTTTCTTTTATATATATATATATATATATATATATATATATATATATATATATATATATATAAGGTCCTGGGATATGGTTAAATCAGCCCTACATGCCACATTACATTAAAATAAATTACAAGCTTCGTCAAATGTCAATTATAGATTGACAGCTCTTTAAAACAAATATTCTTGTGAGACTTTTGTTGTAGCAATGACTTTTTTTATGGAACTATTAAGTGCAAAGAATTTTATATGGAAAGATGCACCTCAGTAATTAGAAGTGTTATTATATATAATTATATAAAAAAGCATTATATATAAAAGCAATGTCAGTGTCTGTCTTCACGACTGTCACTTACTAAACAATCCTCGCAGGGTTGGTGTAGACTAGCTGCATCTATTTAGAGGATTTAGACGTCCCTCACGGTACCCAAGTCTAACACACACACACTTACAACACTACACTTACAACTTTAACACTTTATACTAACACTTACATTTAGGGAGGCGATAATAGCCTCAATATGCTTTTTGTCTTAAAAAAATCCATATATACATAAAAAAGTGATGCAATGGCAAAAGTTTCACTATGAACAATATTGTGGAGACTAATAACTATTTCCCTCAGGGTCGGTAAAATTCAATTGGTATAGCGAGTAAACAAGGTATTATGATATATATATATATATATAAAATTCCTAAACAAAATTCATTGTAGTTTGAATTACCATAGCTTTAATGCCTTCCGGATAAAGAAATCTTTTATAAAGTGAGTCAACAGTTTCATTGGGATCTACAGTGCATTTCTGTTGAAGAAGAATCGGTCCGGTATCTAAACCTTCATCAGCCCAAAATATAGAAAATCCTGCTTCTTTGTCACCATGTATTAAAGTCCTGAAAAAAAGAGAGAAAAAATTTAATAATCCTTCTTTGAGAGTTTAAATGACTGAAATGAGATATTTATTTTAATATTGTCGCTTTTCATGACACAAATGAATTTTATATGTTTCTGGAAAAATCTTGATAGCATTCAGAAGGAACTGATTTTTTGGCTTGAAAATCTGTCAGATGGCTAACAGTTGAACTACATGACAAGTATTAAACCACCAACTGGTCATTATTCGAAGAAATCATAGACCATTTTTAAGGTGGTCTCTACCAGTCATCAGTGGCCTTTTGTGACCTCAATCCAATAATCTGTTGCTCAACAAACAACAACAATAAACTGCACCAACCAGAAAACTTTTAATTTATTACATAAAAATCAATATAATAAAAATGTAATTCTTTATTTAGTCTATATTTAAATACTTCAGCATAAAATAGTAGATCAGGAAAGTTGAATAACGTACCAATTAATTGAGTTAACACCTCGATGTTTTGGTAATATCGATGGATGATAGCAAATACTTTTGTGAGTAGGGAAGTTTATCACCTCCATTGGAATAAATTGTGAGCAAAAAGGAAGTACATTTAGTTCAGCACCAACTTCCTTGTATTGTTTGACAACTTCAGGCACTGCTTTTCCATCTTTCCTCCAGGTTTTTATCTTAAATACAGGGATATTGTCTTTAGCGGCAGATTCAGCTACAAAAACAAACAAAAAATAAACAATCAAAAATTAAAAAGTACATTTTCCTTTTACAAAGCAAGATAAATTCGGTTTATTTCGTCAAGATACCTTTGACTACTTGGCATGCCGAAGACTACGTAAACACCTGCACACTATTCCTAAAGAATACAGGACATGTAGGCATTGGCCTTATGCTTTCAATGTGTTTTACATATGTCTCTAACACTGTTTAGGAACCATTTGGAAAACTTAGTACAGTAGTACCTCGCGATACGATGGGTTCACGATACGATGTGTTCAAGATACGAAGTGGAATATCGCAAATATTCGTGCTCGCGAAACGATACGTTTTTCACGATACGATCCCAATATCTCTTGCCGCTTGAAATTGTTTTGAAGTTGGCGCGCTACGGGCAAACCTCACGCGTCACTAAGCAAACCTCAATACGTCACTATTCAAGCTGTTCTGCTATTGGTCAACATGATGTCATCTTCCTTTCTCTATTCATGTCCTGTTCTCCTATTGGTCAGCATCACGGCATCGTAGGTACCGAGTCCACACAAAGCGTCGATGTGATATCGTTCTCTCCTTCTCGAGACCGCGTGGCGTTCGTACAGTTCATACGATATTCTTGCGATTGTGTGATTGTAATATTATTTTGTGATAAAACTTTATTCGCCATGGGTCCTAAATGTGCTTCTAGTGCTGGTGGTGATAAGGGTAAAAGAAAGTCATCGATAACCATGGAAGTGAAGTTGGAAATTATAAAAAAATACGAAAGTGGCATGCGCATCATGGCTATTGCTAATGAATATGGACGAAACCAATCGACGATTAGTACCATTATAAAGAATAAAGGAGCCATTAAAGCCAGCAAGTCTGCAAGGGGCGTTACCACCTTCTCATACAATAGAACTGCCCTTAATGACGAGATGGAGACTCTTCTTCTTATTTGGATAAAAGAGAAGGAAATTGCTGGTGATACGATAACTCAAGCTGCTATATGCCATACTAATTATTATTACGTATAGACGATTTTGGTGTTTATATATGGGGCGTTGCACGAATTAATTAAATTACATAAGATTACACTGTTCATTATATGATTTTTTTACGATAAAATCCCGGTCCAGGAACGGATTAAGATCGTATCGCAAGGTACCACTGTACTATAAACTGCCCCAAGGTTATGCATGAATGCAATATTTCGTTTGTGGCAATCAAATACCGTGACAGCCTGTCAAATATTTCTTTTGTAAAAGCCTGTGTTATACCTTGTTTAACTTGTTTATTCCACAGTGACAGTGCAAGTCCATGAGTTGGTATGATTTTTTAATCATAACATTAACAGCTTAACATTAACATTAATGTTAATAACATTAACATCATTAACAGCTTTAATTTTTTTCTTTTAATTACGATACTGAATGATGATTGTATTATTAAATGAATTTCGTTCATGATGTGAATTATAATATTCAGAGTTGATAGATGTTGTGGATAACATCATTTGGATAATTGTTTTTCTCAAAATAAATATACGAATACTTCTCAAATTTCTCAACTTTGCCACTTGTGAATGAATTAATACCCATTAAAAATAATTAAATTCATATCTTTAAAATCATGCGCTACACAGACCTTTAAATTTCACTGTCTATTATAGGATTTACCTTTTATATATTTTTTTTCCTTGAAAAATAATAAATTATGGCTGAAATTTCTAGTCTTCTTGGTATTTCGGCCAGTACACTCAGTGTTTAAACTTATTTCATAAAGTAAAGAGGGGACTTACCAAGGAGGTCTTCTCGGTTTCCTTTATCTGCAATGGTAAAAACACCAACAACTTCATGTCCTCGGTTTCTCAAACACTTATAAACTTCTGAAGCAAAACTACTCTGTCCAATGACTGCAACTCGTAGCTTACTATAAAAAGCCTGAAAATATTAACAAAAATTAATAACAAACTATAGGCAACTTAAATCACAGGCTATAAAATTTTTAAACTTATTTCTTACAAAATAAGGGTTTCATAAATTGTACATCTTCTGTATTGATTATGGTATTTTAAACATCTGCATTTGAAAGTTTTATTATAACCACAAATGAAAAAAAACAATGTCTGATGAATTTTATGATATTACCAGATTCAGTATTAGGGATAAAAAAATTCTTTTGCAGTGTTTGTTTCTTGTAATGTCCTGAACATAACTGAAGTTTTTTGAAGTTTTATTTTGATTTTTTACAGAATAATTATTTTTTTTCTGAAATAGTGCTCATTCCGCGTGTAATAATATTAATTAAATGATATTTACATCTACACAATCGGCATGATATCATTAGTTTAATTATTGCACACAAAAAATATTTAAAAATTAGTTAAATTATTACTGAATTATTATTAACAACTGAAAATTATAAAAGATATGCTGTGAAGGTTCTTTTACAGTCTGCTCCCAGCAACAGTGGAAACACACCAAATCTTGGGACTCGTAGAATGATTGCCAGTCGAACTTATACAATCATAGTGTAGAGTATTTTCATTTTCAAAATATGAGTTCAAATTAAATATAAATTGCTTTGGAGATTTACGAATATAAGGATATTTTGGCATGTTTTCGTAAAACAAAAATATCCATCTAACAAATAAACAGACGTTTGAAGTTAATAAACTGTGGATTTACTTAAAACCACTTCTATGTCACAGAAGAAACTCCAAGGGTTGACTTGTCAAAATTCATAAAGAAAAATGTTTATAACATCAACATGCATGAATAAGAATTAACGAATAACTAAAACTGACTTGATAAGTCTACATTGTCCTTAAGAGTGAAACTGTGAAAGGGCGAGGTGGAGGGCAATCAAATTAATGAGTCATGTCCCCACAGTTGTTTATAATCTAAAATCTGGTATTCTTTACGGAAGTATAGTAAAGAATCTGTTTTGTTTTCCACTTCTTACAAATCTGGTTAGGTCTCCTTTCACAAAACATTTCATATACTAAATATACATACACATAAATTCCCTGTCTTATGGACAGACCAATAAGAAACTTTCATGAATTTTATTTCCTAGTGAGAGGTTGGTGTACACAAAAACCTGAAAAGCTCGTAATTGTTGCATTTGACAATCAACTTCACGTGATTATCGATTTGACAGTATACTTTGACTTGACACTTGGCCTCAATATGTCTAATAACACCCAGATTGTACCTCCGCCACTGAGCACGAACTAAGCATCTGGTTTTTAACTTTTTGATAAATAATTCAGTTTTTAAAATATCGCTTTTTGAAATAACTTATTACTAGCACATACAGGCTAACGAAATTTCAGCGGTTATTTTTGTACAAAAAAAAACATGTTGAGAAAGTGTTTTTTCTCGACTGTACAATTAACTTTATTGAACTATAAAGTTAAGCATTATTCGCACAAAACTTAATACCCGCGTAAATAGTAGACACAAAAATCCCAGTTTATAGCATACTGTTTGCAGTAGTGCTGTGTTCAATTACTGCAAAAGAAATTTGATTATCCTTAAAATTTTGGCCTGGTAAAATGTTAAAGTTCAACAACCGTAAAAAGACTCCAGAAAACTGTGTTTTATAAACCTATTACTTTCAAAAAAATTGTAGGCAATACTTAACAATAATGAGTATGTTGAATTGTTTAGAATAAAACAATGAAGGTAACCTTGTAATTACACTTATTACATTATTTTTTGTTTGCTTGTAACAACGAACAATTGAACAAGGTTTAGTGCCAAAATTCATGGCTTATTTTAGGTTTTTTCCAGGCACATGAAAATCACAGCTCATTCATGATTTCACATTTTCATGGTTAATAGGTTACCCTGGATTAACTAAATGCATGTTATTAATAATGGAAACATTAGAAATTAAAAAAAAAAAAGATTTAAGAACCTAAGTAACATAGCTGTGTGTGATGAACCTAAATAACATGGTTGTACATGAAAAACCCAAGCCAGTTTTGTATCGAACACAAATATTATACAAGAACATACATGAACACATGGTGATAAACAGCAAAGCCGTCACACTTTAACTTTAAAAATGGTATATATAACATCAACACAGTCTCACTAAAGTCATGATTTTTGAATAATTTTTCCTCTGTCACAAACTTTATTATTAAAATAAGAAGTAGATTAATCTCCTGTGGAAGATTAACATTATGATAACTTATGATTTTGTGCTAATTTTAACGGAACTATATTGTGATGTCATAGCACATTCAGTATGCCAAGGTTGCTGCAAACCACAAGTCAAAGTCGAACAAGTTAGTAATCATGTGCACATTATCACAAATTCATTGTCAATATATTAATAGTTGTATAAACAAATTCAGGTCGACAAACGTGTCAGGTTGTTTTGTATCTTCAGAAAGATTTTTTAAACGGATTCTGACATTGCAAAATGATTTTGCACTAAAACTTACTGTTAGTGGAAAATTTTAACATAAAAGACACTTTTAATTGTCATAGGCAAAACGGATACGCATGCGCATCATCATAAATCAGACTATACTTTACGAATCTTACTTATTAATCATGTATACATAATCCCATTACAAATGCCACATTTTTGCATAACGTGTTTAGAACAACTTCAATATTTACTTAAAAGTTATTAAACTTATAGGTTATATGGCTCTACTGACAGTCCTCTATCCCTGTCCATCGTACAAGCCGGGACAAGCATTTAAAATACCAAACACATGTTTTGGACACTATTTTTACACAAATATATTTGTGATTTCTCCTTCCATCATGCATTTATTTATTGTTAATCAATCGCGTTTCAAGATTTACTTTTTCAACATGTTTTCCCTTCACAATTACCGTCCTCACCCGAACGACTACTCTTATTCAAAAGGCTGTTTATTTAGAACTTTCATAGTGTAAAATTTCGCATGGGCCCCTGGTTGATTGTATTCACAGTGAAAAACATGTTACCTACTTTTGTGTGTTAGTGATTTTAAGGTTATTTGGTCACTTTTATTTTAAATTTTTTTCAAACTTCAAATAGTTTCCGCACTTTTACATTTTGTATTATTATTAATGGACAATAATAATAATAATAATATTAATTTTTCAATTTAGCATTTTTGCAAAAAAAATTACTAAAATTGATATGATGTGGTTAATTTATATTACCTTAATAACAAGTATTACTGCAAAAAATAAATAAATACCTTTGTAAATGTACTATTACTAATGGGCATTAATAAAGAATTTTTGTACAAAAATTGACAAAACAAGTGAAAACTCTTAATTACTTCAATTTTTTAAAAAATTGTTACTCTATCAGTTTTTCGGTATTTATGCAGGTTAAGCACGTTTACTCAAGTTATGATTCTTACATGTTTTTTTAATTATGAACTTTATTATTGAAATAAGAGATATTCACCAGTAAAAGATTAAATTTCACCCGCAGAAGATAAAATTTATTACAATAAGTTATGATTTTAAGCCATTTTTAACGAAACTATATTACGAACACCCAATTTAGTCGAGTTAGATTTATACCCAATAAACAAATTCAGTTAGAAATATATATAACCCAACAACTGAATCAAGTTAGGTTTTTCAGCTTTAAAAAAAATTATATTCTTTTCATTATTAATAACATGAATTAAATTAATTACTTTCGCAATGAAAAACCTGTTACCTACTTTCATGTGCTAGCCATTTCAAGATTATGTTTACTTCCCATTTTTTTTTACTTCCCCTTGTATCCCCACTTTTATATTTTGTATTAATATTGGACATACAATAAACCATTCTGGTGCAAATTACCAAAATTGACAAAAGTGCTGAAGTGCATTTTTACCAGATTTTAGAGTACCAAAACATTGGTTCATTACAATTGTGTTAATTGTTAATACATTTATTAATATACATTTGTGAAAAAGCATATTTTCAAGAAAAAAATTAAATTCTTGGATACTGCCAGTCATGCTCAACTAGATTATTACTGAGTATTTAGTTGTATATAATAAATATTAAAAAAAAATTCAATGGCTGAAATAACAAGCGAATTTTGAATCTATGGAAGCTAATATAGTTTTCTTTGTAAGACAATGGTACCATATGTTTCTTTTCTCCATAACACATTACCTAGTAAGTACTGTACTTAGCCATATTATGCAAAATCAAATAAGCGTCTAGCTACAGAAATAATGAATTTGATAGTGCGACTTTTAAGCAAGTAACACACAACTTAAAAAATAACAATAAATTGCTTAAGTTTGTTTACTTACTTCACACGTTGAAAATGTGCGGCACTTTTTTAAAATATTGTTCTTGAGTTTAAATAACATGTTTCATGTAGTAAATTTATAGTCTAAATACGTTAAAATTATGTTGACATATGACACGAACCTATAGGAAAAAAGAATGTTAAAGAACTAGCTGAAATTGGCAAAAAAATAACGATAGTAAGCAAATCTACAACTATTATGACAACATGACAATTTTAAATACAACTAGTTGACATGACAACTGTTTTGAGAGTTGGCAAAAGCAGTCATAGACACACTAACATAATAGACCGCTGACTGAATAAGGATTTGGTATTGAAAACAAAGAATGAAAATGACTTCATATCAACTAGGTGATGTAAGCAAAGATATTGTATACTATAGTGATACAGCTATGGTGGCTTAAGAATATTTAGCTTGATTTACATAACTGTTTGAATGGTTTTTTTAATACTGTATTATGGACACTATGTTAAATTTACATTGCGTATGTTACAAAACCACAATATATATATATATGATTATATATGATTTGAGAAAATATATATAATAAGTGTGTACATGTATTACAATAACCATCAAGTATTGGACAAGTTGAATATTTTGTTTTCCAGACAAAGGTTTTTTACTGAATTTAAATTATTGTAAGCTGATGGAAAACAATATTATTTTAATAGTTAGAACATCAAATCAAGTCAAAATTATCCTTAAAATCTATTTGGTTTAATATGCATATTGTTTCCTTTCATGTTTTGAGAGACATGTATTATGTTACTTCAATACCTTTGTTCCCAATACACACACACACACACACACACACACACACACACACACACACACACACACACACACACACACACACACACACACACACACACACACACACACACACACACACACACACACACACACACACACACACACACACACATATATATATATATATATATATATATATATATATATATGTCAGCCGGTTAGAAAACGGTCTGCTAAAAACACCAGTAGGACAGAGAGGGAAAAAGTGCGAGTGAGAAGTCGAGAAATTCTCACGCAGGCGTATCATTAATTGGCTGGACTATAATTTGTATTCAATTTGTGGCTAAACCAATGTCTAGATCTTTTTGGATTAATTGTCGGCGATTTCAATAACAAGCATAGAACTTAGAACAACGGACTCAATAATGGAAATGGCAAAGTCTTATAGCGCTGTTTTTCAGCCAAGCAGACGGATTCTGCCTAATGAAAACAAAGACGTCACCTTTCAGTCATCTGCAACGAGTACTTTAAGTACTCTCACCCTGTCAATAACCACTCCAACAATGCTGAAAAGAATAAATTACAGAATGTTATGTTGGAAGGGACTTATAGGAAGTGACCACTTCACAGTGTTCCTGAAGTTAAGACGTAAGACCAGCGCCTGCGTACATATAACGAGATCTTTTGTCCACAAAAAATACAAGATTACAGATCTTTTGTGAAGACTCTAATTTGGTTTCCAGATACATAAAAACACTACTGAGGTCTTACTTTTTATGACAAACAAACAAAATCTTTAAAGGATTTGATAAAAAGAGATTGACTGTAGCGGTAATGATTGATCTGGACGTTAACTTTGACAAAATACCTCACAATTATTATCCTACAGTGCATGAGGCATGTATTATATTTATTATTATACTTGCTATACACCACATTCCTTCGATTTAAAATGAAATCACAATCTGGAATAATCTCAATTCTGTTTTAGTATGAAGAATGTAGAATTCGACGTCGTAAGTTAAAGCAACGTCGAATATCGTATAAAAACAGTTTTTTGAGTTTTTGGTTTTATGGTGGGCGTGGTTTCTGGACGCTGACTACAGTGCTCACTGCTCAGTGGCCAATATCAGAAATGCCGATTGTAGTATGTTAGTGAAAGATACGTTCGAAGCAGAAAACGCAGTATGTGTTGTGTGAGGTTATTTCCTAATAGATTTTTAAGTATGTGGATAAAATTGTACATATAACAAAGAAAGTTTGTTGGCTTTTTTTAACAGAATCATGGCAGATTCCTTTTTTGGTTTTGATACCTCATTAACGGTAAGTGTGTGAAATATTTTTGTAGGCTAATTTATTCTAATTCCGGTTAAAACATGAAACTGAAAATTATAGCCTGAAATATTAACTTGCAACCAAACGATTTTTTTTTTGAAAAATAAGGACTACAGAAGAAATGAGTGAATTCGTAATAAAAACGCAAGAAACAGTCTAAATAACGAAAGCAGTTGTATCTTATTAGGCTTCTTTAATATGTAATTTCAGTTTACATATTATGACATCCTCACAATGAATAACATTATTTATTTAATTAAAGGTAATAATTACTCACTATTCCCCTTCTTCAACCTATGTCATGTCATATTTAAATATGTCAGCCGTTATATGTCATATTTAATTATGTCATTCCATATATGTTAGAAATTTTTTAGGCATTTGAAAGGTCAGGAAACCTCCATAACCTAACTATACTACTGTTTGTTACATAAAATGGTATTAGAAGTTTCTAACATGTCTTTTGCTAAAATGCTTTATTTTTTATATTAATTAATTAATTTATTTATTTTTATTAGTACTGGTAAAATATGTAAGTGAAGAAAACAAGAAGATAAAAAACGTAACAAGTACTACTACATGGAAGTTGCGAACATGTATTATCATAAAAATGGTTTATTTAATGCATATAATTAATAAGGTATTTATGCTCTATCAAGAGTTTTACAGTACAGAATATTAAGTGAGGAAAATATTGAAAGATTAACAAAAATTACCTGTACAACCTAACAATTATTATTACACAAAAGTTACTAACATGTTTTTTCTTGTGAAAACTAATTAATTTTATTTAATGAATGTAATTAATAATAGAAGTAATAGAAACATTTTTTTAAAAATTAACCTTAACAAGCTAACTAACACTGTTTCATATGAATGTATTGTGTGAAAGTTACTGAACTGGTAATGACTTACAGCTGATATAAAGTGTTATGGCTGATGAAAATTTACCATATTATAAAAAATGTGAAGTTGTAGTTTAGTGTTAAAAAATTTAATCTTCTGCGGGTGAATTTCTTAATTGAATAATAAATAAATAAATGATTTTCACAAAAAAAACACTTTAGCATCTTTCTTGCAGTAGTAATTGTTAGTTAAAGGTTATGGCTCTGTAACGGTTGTAGTAAGGTTAGTAGATTCATTGAATTGTATTAGTCGAGTTATTAAAGAAGTTTTTGTTATTAATTATACAGTTTAATAAATTTTTTTCATAAGAAAAATCATTTTATCAACTTTAGTGCAGTAGTAATTCTTAGGTTATGAGGTAATTTTTTTTAATCTTTCAGGGTTAAATTGCTTTTCCAACCTTTCAGTTTATTGCTAAACAATTTCTAACATATAAGGAAAAATATTTAAATATGACATAAGTTGGAGGTTAGGTGGGGGACACTGCATAATTGCCTTAAAGATTTTTTTGTTTTGTTTGATAATAATATAGTTGTTTTTTTTTCAAATAATTGAGCTATGAATTCGTTTTGGTAGGCGTAACATAAAATAAATGGATTTGGCTACATTTTCAAACTAAGAATTGGAAAAAATATATATTACAGGTTGGGCTAATATTAAGTTGGAATAAATGATATTAAATATGGATTTTAACTTGCTTTGGCTATTTTGGTAATGTTTGCACTAAAACGCTTTATTTCATGCCCAGTGGTAATAATACAAAATATAAAATTGCGGAAACTATGAGAAGTTAAAAAAAAGAAGTAGTTTTCTTACATCAAATCGTGGGATTGTGTCTTGAATTTCATGCTATTATTTTTTAATTGTATTTGTGTGTGTGTGTGTATATATAGTGTTAGGTTTTTTATGTATTACTATTTTCATACAAATCTGTATTGTTATTTTTGTTTTTTAAGGTTCTGTTTTAATTATTAATAAAACACATTTAACTAATCGTTTTGTAATGAAAAATATGTTACCCACTGTCATGCATTTGTAGTTTCCACAATTTTGTATTATTACTGTCTGGCATGTAATGAAGTGTTTTGGTGCCAAAATTATGAAAAACCCCCAAAACAAGTTGCACTGCATATTTACCTAATTGTTATAAAGCTTTATACACTGCTGAACATCAGAAAGTCATACAAATAATAAAAAAATAGTTATAGTCCTACTAGCCTTCAGAGTAATGAGACAGACTCAAAGACTAGGAAATGTTTTCAAAATTCAAAATATCAATGTTTTTAGATTAATGGTTGTTTTTTACATGTATAAAGGCAGTCATTGGTTTTTATACATCAGTATTATACAGTCAAATGTTCTTTGAGATTGTTCACCTGATATTTTTTTGGTTTAAATTTATTGTGTTTATAATTCAGTTTTGTTGGTACTTTATATAAAGACATCACTTTTATACACATCAAATTATTCAAATTGACAATAAAATAGTAATGTGGCTGACTTAAAGACTTGAATAATTGGTAAGGCTAAGCTATGTACATTCTAATTTTCACCTTCCCTTTCACAAATCATAATTCTAACTTAATTTAAATTCAACTTATGATTTGATCTTCATCCAGCTTCCCACTAAAAACAGTCTTACATTTTTCTAAAACATTGAAATTTTACACAAGAAAATATTAATGTAGGCCTGAATTTGTTAAATGTTTTAGTAGATGTTTCAATAGATTTTAGAAATATCAGTGTTTTTTCTATAGGTGCTCACTCTTATTGCCTGTGTTTATGTAATTTTACAAACATGATTGCACTTTGACGTAACACGTAAAGGAACCTACGGTATACTAAAATATATGGCCTAGAACAATATAAATGTATACTAAAACAGACTTAAGTTAAAAAGACTAAAGAGTTAAAGTTTTAGACTAGGCCAGAAAATTAAAACAAAGTAAAAGTCAGTTTTCTTTATATGCAGAAGACTTAAACCTAGATTGTATGAGGTTGCCTTTAAAATTTCATAAACATACTGATTTTTAATAATGCACAGTAATTTATTATAAGGGTGTCACTAGTAAATCTCTATTAGCTAAACATTTGATTTTGTTTCGGTCCATTTTGTTTGATTAATATTGATATAAATAAAGTCCAGAGAGGCAAGATTACTTAGGATGCAACATTATGAAGACCATGTGTCGACCTTGACCTAGGTAATATTTAAAAGTTAGCTGTCATAAACAACTTTCTGTATTAAGGGGTGGTGTTTATTTTTGCTTGTTATTTTTGCAACTTAAAAAGTTGGAAAAACAAGGAAAGTTGAAAAAATTATTTTATTTTTTCATAGGCTACTATGTTAGTTTAGGTAGGTTGTGCTAGTCGTCATAACCTAACCAAATTAACATAGTACCACAGTTTAGAAATCGTAAATAACATTTTATAGGCTATCTCCAGAATTTTTATTCAGATACAGGTACCATTGCTACTGTGTATGCTTATAGTATGTATTTAAGGTTGTCGCAGAACTTTATGACGTCAGAAATCATTACAGTTTTTGACCATTCTTTGCAACTTTTACATAACTACTACAATAACATTTTACAAAGTAAAACCTATTAAAATATACTTTCCAGCCTCTGTAAATGTTCTATAATAATAAAATAAAAACAAAGTCATTTGTTTAGTTAGTAGAAATTTACTGGTGATGCCCAGTTGTAAATTATCACCAAAACTGTTAATCTGACTTTTTGAATGAAAAAAATTGAAAATAGCCCTAGGATTTTCTCAAGTTATCATTTTTTACAATAAAGCTACATGGTGAAAAACAATTGATCAAATAAATAACTGCTAATAATGCTACTATATTTTGTGCAATAATAACTACAAATAGCCTCTTATAATTTCAAACATGTATGCAGTTCATGTATTCCAGCTATTCTTATTGTACATTATAAATAAGTTAGGCTATATCACATAAGAGTTTTATACTTGTCAGCATTTGCTAAGTAAATATTTGTGGAATACTTTTGAACTACTTTGGACTGCCTGATAAATTTTAAGATAAATTTTTATCAATTGATAGTGGACAATTTACTTTTAATTTTGGTAAAACTGCTCTTTTGGGCCTCACGTAAGTTTCATTAATTTTTGCACTAAAATGCTTTGTTGTATGCCCAGTATTAATAATCGAAAATACAAAAATGCCGAAACAATGGGATGTTAAAATAAAAATGACAAACATAATCTCAAAATGACTAGCTTGCAAAAGTAGGTAAAAAGCTTTAAGAACCTCACTAATATTGTTGTTGGGTGAAAAGCGTAACTGGACGGTAGAAAACCTGACATGGTTGTACGTCTATATATAGTGCTTGTACTGTGCTATTACTAATGAAAACAAAATATTAAAAAAAAGAAGATATAAGAACCTAGGTTGTTGGTTAAAAACCTGACACAGTTGTGCATTAAAGTCATAACTGAAACAGTTTTGTATAACTAGTACTGCTTAAAGTTTACTAACCTTATTAGGACATGTTATTAGCATACTAATCACAGCTTAGTGGCCAGTTATTGGTTTAAAATCGCAACTTATTATAATAAATTTAATCTTCCACTGAGGAATCTCTTAATTCAGTGATAAAATACATAATAAAACGAAAAAAATGTTAGTCATGCCTTTAGTATGAGGCACAAAAGTACAAAAATACCTTAATTTTAAATGGTTCTTGTTTATTTAAAAAAAACATTCATTATCCTGTTATAAACTTACAAAATTGAAAAGTGACAATCTTTATGGGCAGTAATTTTACCTATAAAATTATTTTTTATTCCTTTATCCAAATTTTCAGTTTACTCGATTTTAGCATTTTTTTTTTTTTTAATTTATTGGTGCTGGTGTCTTAAAGGTTTAAATAGATAAAAGATTCTTTCTATACTGGTATCATTCGAAATTTCTTTACATCAGAAATATTTTTTTGGGATTGCTTCTATTAATAAAATAAAGTAAGTAGTCAGAATTTTGATGACAGGCAACTTCCTGTATACATCACAAAATATGTTTTAAATTTCAATATTATGTATGGAACTATGTTTTCAGGTCACATAGATAATAGTGTTTATAATGTAATATACATACCATTATTAAAACATTTTCTCCTGTTTTCTTATTATATTTATATAAGAAGTTTAACACATTAATATTTTATGATTTTTTTAAATCAACAAGTAATGTTTAGGTGCACTTTGCCGTTGTCAAAAGTAGTATAGTTGATGATAGATTATTTTTATGTATATTTACAGATATATTTTAAATTTATTAATTTCTAAAATTAGGTTCACAGTAAGGCTAACCTTTCAGTGTCAAAAGTAGTACAGTGTATCTTACAGGTTATTTTTATTTATATTTATAAATATCATATTTTAAAATGTATTACCTTCTCGAATTAAGTGCATAGTAGGCCTAAAAGCAAATATACACTGTTGAATTTGGTTGAACAATATACAGTAGTTGAATCAATGGCGTTAAATGGAATTTTGTTTAGTTTTTTTTTTAAGGTGAAAAGCTTATTATCGCCTCCTTAAATGTTGTGTCAGTGTTAAAGTTGTAAGTGTGTGTTAGACTCGGATACCACGAGGGACGTCTAAATCCTCTCAATAAGTGCAGCTAGTCTGCAAACCCCCTCCCCTGTGGGGGGGAATTTCATTTAGGTGGTTCAGTGTAATTGAGCAGTAGTATAAAGAATTAAACGATGGAGTCATACACGGTTAATTTTACATAATTTTCAGATAATTTTGACAAATTGATTGTATTCCATTATCTGTACATTTTTACATTGATTATAGTTATACTGTTTTACAAATATTCATTATGTATAAAACATATAATTGGAGTGTGATCCTTTGCAATTGAATACAGTTATTATTTATAAGGATACAAATGAGAAAATAAACTGTAAACTTAACTTTATGCATTTTATTACATTTTTTATCGAAATAGGTCGGGGCAGTTTGTCACCTTTTCAATCATCTGCACAATTCAGTTTTGTTATATCTACCAAATTTATCAACAGCGTTCAACAAAGAAGTCCAGTCTATTTCTTTCAGTGGTTCTATTTCATCGAACAGTGCAGTGGAAATGCAATATATATTCTTCATTTTCATTAATTAACACCGAATTGAACTGTGTATATTGCCTTTTCAGCCGCCTCGGTGGCCTAGTGGATAGCGTACTAGGCTTTCACCCCGAGGATCCGGGTTCGATTCCCGGCGAGGGCTTGGCATTTTCATACGCTATAAATCATCCCACCGTCTGCATTAGCCCAAGTGTGCACAATAGTCGGACGTTAAAAAAAAAAATATGCCTTTTCATGTTTTGATGGATATTCATTTGTGTGGACATTTTGTTAGCCTACTATCTATAATTTTCAATTCAAATAATCCTTACAATGAATGATCTAGTTTGTTTTTAATGCTATTTTGACTCGTTGTATGTAACAGTATCCAAATCGCAATTGATAAATGATAAACTAATTGCTATTCCATCTGTGAGAACTTATTTTTGTAAGTTCTTCCCATTGACTGTAGTGTTTAAGAATCACATTGCAGTATTTAATATTTATGTATATTTTCTTTTATTGTGTATTTTATTACTTTATATATGTGTACTGTACTTATGTGTTTGTGTTACACCATTTTAATATGATAAAAACTCCATTGAATGATTTTCTGTTTATGGAACAAAGTTCCAAAACACGTCAGTAGAAGTCTAAATACTTCTATAAGACTAAATAGTAGAAGTCAAAGTAAGCTCACGTAAAAGGAATTTAATTAATTGGAATTAATTCGTTATTTTTGAATAATATCTTTTCATTATTTTCCCTTTCGATTTTTCCTAATTGTATTAATTTAAAAACAAAACAAAATTTTGATGCTACTCTACTGACACTGACACAATATAACAGTTTTTTAAAATACTATATTTTGTGAAGTGGTGTGTATCTCTGCACTAAGCACTGCAGAAAATGGAATTGAAAACACACTTCCGATAATCAGTTACAAAAAATGGTTTAAAATTTATGCTTTATGTAGTACAGCTCTTTAAAAATTGTATAATAGTCCGTGCACTTTATAAATTTGTTCGATTCAGGGAAATTTTAAGAAAGATAAATCAGGTGTTTTATAGACATATTAGTGGCATGAATAAGGAGCACAAATGCTGTGCTTAGCCGCCTCAGTAGCCTAGTTGATAGCGTACTGACCCGGGTTCGATTCCCGGCCAGGGCTTGGCATTTTCGTATGCTATAAATCATCCCATCGTCTGCATTAGCCCAAGTGTGCACAATAGTCGGACGTTAAACCGCAAAAAAAAAAAAAAAAATACATGCCGTGCAATTATAGGGGGAGAGGAAAAGGCTTTGGAAGGCATTCAACCAAGCAACAAATCTCAGCCAAAGGTGCATGCAAGAATTTGAATTACTCCAATATAGCAGTTTTTTCTATCATGAAGCTGTACGATTTATTATGTTTTTAATATTTTAAACTGTCGCCATTTTAAATACTGATGTAGCAATAGCTTGTAACTCGACTGAAATACAAAAACTGTAACTCAACTAAAAACAGGGATCTAATTGTTTACAGGTTAAAGGCTGAGCACAGGCTAAATTCAGCAGTAATATCATGGGGGGGTGGCAAAGATGACAGCAAAATTTTTAAGCTAGTTTTTTGTATAATCTAAGTTTTTAAAGAAAACATCATAAATTATGCATGATTCCAGCTGACAGGGTCATCAAAAAAAGGGATATTAATTTATACTTCAGTATGAACTAGACACTTATGTGAACCAAAAACTAACAAAATGGTAGATTTTTTTCACCAATCTTAGTTCGTGCCATAGTATTAGTACAACATATTAAAAAAATTTAAATGTTAATTTTTTTTATCATACACAATGATGTAAAAAACATAAATATGAAAAATGTTTTAAATTAAAGTATTTCAATTCAAGGCAAAGTACTTGATATTTACCAATGACATGGGGAAATACATTAAAATGTTCTGTAGCCTTGACTTTTCATCTGTAAGAGCTGTTTTTGCTTTTATACACGATATTCCGAATGTATTAAAATGGAATTTTATTTATATGTTTATAAAATAAAATATTTTTACAAAATATTTGAGGGATCAACTGCTTCATTTTGCTGTCATTGTGCCTGAGAATATACAGTTCATAATAAATTGGAAGTACAATACCTAACCTTAATGAATTCTAGTCAAACTAGTTATATTTACGTTAAAACAAAACAAAATTATTGTAAATTTATGGACAGCAACTCTCAATGTACTTCATAACAAAATTTGGAAATTCAATTAATAACTCATAGAGTTGGTTCATGTGACCGAACTTTATTTGAATTACATTATTGGTAAAAGCCTTTTTCATTGGGCCTTTTTGCTAACAGCAAGATGTATAAACAGCTGATTGGTCAGTATGCAAAGAATAAACTTTAATATGTAGGCTTATTATAAAAAATAATCGGTTGACTATCATATTTAATGAAAGAAATGAATAAACCAAATGTTTGTGTTAACAAATTGTATACTATTTTGTTCATTGTTGTTCATAATACTGTGATTTAAACGTAGATATTTTCTAATCTAAAAATGCTTTAAATTAGTAGGCATAAAACACTTTTAGATTAGAAAATACTCTGCTAAACCTTATGTAACTAAATGTCTAATGACATTTTTAGTCTAGTCAGTTTTTATATGTATTTAACCAGGTTAATTTTATATATAATTAACTTGGATATTGTTGGTTTCAAGGGGTGTTTAAAAACAGGACATGTAATGAACTCAATAAAAATATAATAAAATGATTTAGATTTTTCTGAAGTGAAAATAAGGTGTGTCTGACCCACCAGAAAATTTAGCCTTTTTGATGGCGATAAATTGAGCTAACATGCGACATTTTAGCTGTCATGGTTAAGCATGATATGTTGAGTTTTACATTTAATATTTGTTTAAAATTATATGTAATAAATAAGACTAATAATAAATATTTTTTTTATTATTAATGGCATTATGCTACACACCAACTCGTATATCACAAAATTGTTTATAGTGAAATATATTTTGCACATTGTATATACATTTAATATTTATTTGTTTAAAATAATGTACATAAATAAATAGAATAATAAATATTTTAATTATATACAGCCATTATACTACTTACCCAATAAATATACATTAGCTGGCCGTGTGAATATTTTCATATTTTTTCCGTCAAAAACGCTTCATGTAATGCATATAAAAATTTTAAATTAAAAATGTACCCTAATAACCTAACCTATACTCTTATGACAGATATGAAGCAGCTTTTGTTAGTGTATGAAATCGTACACACTCCTACAGTTATAAATGCAATGTAGATGACAGTGATGGTTACAAAATAGTTCTTTTTAAAATTGCATACAATCATAACTTATAAGAAATTTTTTTACCTTCTGCAGGTTAATATCATTTAAGTAAGTAATAATGGAAGTAATAAAAGAAACAAATATTTAAAAATCATTAACCTTATTAAGTTAATGCTTAAGTACCTTATTTTTTATTTAAATATCTAGATTTTAATAATTTAAGTAAAATAAAATTTATTTTATTATTATTGACACCTTGGTGGCCTAGTTGATAGCGTACTGGGCTTTCACCCGAGGACCCGGGTTCGATTCCCAGTCAGGGCTTGGCATTTTCATACGCTATAAATCATCCCATCGTCTGCATTAGCCCAATTGTGCACAATAGTTGGACGTTAAACAAAAAAAATATATATACCTTTTTCTTTCCATGTGCAAAGCCACTCCTGTTGTGGTACCTAACACAGATATAAGAACAAGGCTACTAGTGGTATTAAAAAAGTACAAATTTTTTTGAAGCTTTGCTTTTTAGGCGTGTTGTAGCACTTTTTTATGAATAAAAATAATTGATTTCGCATTATGCTTGAGCCGTATACCTGAAATACTGTGCGATATATATAGGTGTAGCACTTTTTCGCTGGGTAAAACGCATTGACTTCGAATCAAGCTTGAGCTGAGCTGTATAAGGTGAATCATAATAATCATCATCATATATTAATTGTAATTGTATTTATCTGTAAATTGTATTCTTTTCTCCTGGGCTTGCACAGCTCATCATGTGTTTTGATAAATGAGTAAATTTATAAAAATGTGTATAAATAAAAAAAAAAGAATATTAATTTATGTAGAGATTATAACAATATAAGAGAAAGATATTGCATGTGACAATTTAACTTTACTTTAGTAATAATTTTTGAGGATTACAATAGTCAATAGGTATTAAAACTAGACTAATGTTATTGCTTTTAATATACAAATAATTAAATTTTTATTTTTGATACTACAATTAATTTGACAATAAAATATAAAAACCGTTTGTTACTGTTTATTACGGAGTTAATGTTTACAAGCTCATATTTTCTAAATTAAAAATTTTTAAATTAATAAAAATCTCTATATTTTGTTTACTCTCGCAGATTACAAAATGAAAAATGTATAGTCGAGTCAAAATAGTATTATCTATTGAACTAGTAATGTGTGTTTACTCATAATTAGGTACTAAAAAGTGAATTATATTTATATATCAATAATTCTGCAATGTTATGAGCGTAAATGTTACTTTGTATAACAATTAGTGTAGCAAATCTTTTACCAGCTAGTCCCCTGATTACCAATTTTATTTTATTTTTTAATTCCAGAGTTGTCAGGAATCATTAGAACCAGGAGAAGGTGGAGAGGATGAAGAATATGATGCTCTAAATGACGAAACATTTGGGGAAAGTGATTTAAGTAAGTATTACAGTGTTAATTTACATCGACTGCAGTTATTATTCCTTTTAAAGTTGTTTTTATTGCTTATGTAAACAAATAATTCTAGTACTCGTCATTGAGTGGTTTGAAACGCCCAAAGATTTTTTAATTGTTATTTTTTTATCATGTTTTTATTAAGTCACTATGGGTTTTGTCCGCGTGGAATTTGGCAATCGATTTTAAAATAACTTCCCGATGAGCTAGAGGTTTGAAATTTTGTATACAGCTCTGAACTCGATGACAATACAGTAATATTGGCTTATTTATAAATATTGAACTGTGCCAAGGGTACTATTACTGAAATTGTTTGGCCATAATTTCGGCATGGTCAAATGTACAATATCAACATTCCGTCTGTTTCTTGTTATAGGTAGTAATGCTGTCGTTTAGTATAAGCCAGGATGGTCGAGTGGTCCAAGGCGCCAGCTTTAAGCTCTGTTTCCCGGTTGGGAGTGTGGTTTTGAACCCAACACCTGACCTATTTTTTTTTGTATAGCGTATTGGCAAGTTTAGTAGAAACGTAATTTATTTTTGTTGCGAAGCCTATATTTTTTATAAAACTTATATGTTTTAAAAAGTATTTAAAATTGCATTGACTTGTCAAGGATTTGGCAGTACGCTAATGTTCTAATTTTACCTTTGGAAATTCAGAGTTTACAGTAAATAAAAAAAATATATGATAACAATATTCCGTTTTTTTGGTATTTTAAAAATAATTAACAAGACTAAAAAGTAAAAAATAATTATATAAATAAAAATTTTTTTTAATCACATTTTTAAAATGGACTAAAAAAAGTATAAAATAAAGTCTTATAAATCCATCAATCTATCGAGATTTATAAACATATACAGATTCATAATCACACACAGATTGTCTTAAAAATTTGTGACAGTGAATTTTTATAGCTATTAAAATACTTGTACAATTAAAAACAAAAAACATGGGGCGCTTATAGGCTAATAGATAGTAATAGTTATCTAATTGCATGCGCCCCACGTTTTTTGTTTTTAATTGTACAAGTATTTTAATATCTATAAAAATTCACTGTCACAAATTTGTAAGACAATCTGTGTGTGATTATGAATCTGTATATGTTTATAAATCTCGATAGATTGATGGATTTATAAGAATTTATTTTATACTTTTTTTAGTCCCATTTTAAAAACGCGATTTTTTAAAAAAAGTTTTTTTTATTTATATAATAATTTTTGTGTGGGACAATTAGTAAATTGCTTAAGGTAAGTCATGGTACTTAAATATTTTAAAATTTAAAACCAACTGATGAATGCGTACATACACACATATATCAACAATAAATTCTTATAGAATCAAAACACATCAAATTACACTAAATTAATGTCGCACATAAACAAAGTGTAATAATACAATATCAAAACCAACAAAATGTAATAATAAATTCTGTACACAATTACATTAAAACTAAATAATAAACAGTTTTTGGAGAATATGACCTGAAAGCTCAGTAAAAACAATGGAAAGACCATTACACAAACATCCTATTTGTGTGACGCACAAAATGTTTCGTGAAAAAGCACAACCTGATTTTCAAAAAATTGAAAAAGAAAAGAAGATACCCATGTTTGACAAAATTAATCCAATGGAATGAATTTTAACAATTGCTGCATTTTTCGTGCTCCAGCGTACTACGAGGGCTATTCAGAAAGTAGATTACGTTTTTGGATAAAAAAAAAACTAAGTACAGGAAAAAAATTTTATTATATACATTTGAAAGAGGAACTAAAATACTATTTTTCGACATAATCGCCAAACAAATTTAGACATTTGTCATATCGGTGAACTAGCTTTGAAATTCCCGTGTCGTAGAATTCCGCCGCCTGTGGCGCCAGCCAGTCAGTCACGCCCGCTGAGATCTCTGCGTCGTCATCAGCGCTGTGTTGCAAGCCAAGTCTTCATCTTCGGAATAAGTGGAAATCACTAGGTGCCAGGTCCGGACTGTAGGGTGGATGAGGAAAATCTCCCACTTGAAGGCCGTCAAGCGTCTTTGTTCGATTTGCCGTGTGAGGGCGGGCATTGTCGTGCAAAAACAACACTGTTGCACTCAGTTTTCCTCTCCGCTTGTTCTGGATAGCTCGTCTTAAGTTTCGTAATGTTTGGCAATACCTTTCTGAGTTTATGGTTGCTCCACGTTCTAGGAAGTCAACCAGAAGAACACTTTTCCTGTCCCAAAAACGGTCGCCATGATCTTCCTTGCTGACAGGGTTTGCAAACATTTCCTCGGTTTTTGGGGGAATTTGTGTGCCCCACTCCATAGACTGTAGTTTTGTCTCACAGGTAACGTGCTTAACCCAAGTCTCATCTCCGTTACGATGCGATCAAGAAATGATTCACCATCTTTGTCGTAAGATCTCGCGGGCGTGACTGACTGGCTGGCGCCACAGGCGGCGGAATTCTACGACACGGGAATTTCAAAGCTAGTTCACCGATATGACAAATGTCTAAATTTGTTTGGCGATTATGTCGAAAAATAGTATTTTAGTTCCTCTTTCAAATGTATATAATAAAATTTTTTTCCTGTACTTAGTTTTTTTTTATCCAAAAACGTAATCTACTTTCTGAATAGCCCTCGTATAATATTGTAACCATATTATCAAAGTTTTTGTTATAGACCCATGGCTTTAAATGTAATTACACAGTTTTATCCTTTCTTTAATCTTTAGCCACCTCGGTGGCCTAGTGGATAGCGTACTAGGCTTTCACCCCGAGGACCCGGGTCCGATTCCCAGCGAGGGCTTGGCATTTTCATACGCTATAAATCATCCCATCATCTGCATTAGCCCAAGTGTGCACAATAGTCGGACGTTAAAAAAAAAAATTCTTTAATCTTTAATATACACGTTAATAAAACTACAGTATTCTGAAATAGGTTAATTTTAAGGTTTAAAAGTAATCATGATTATCACTAAAGGAGAGGGTATTTTTGTAAAAAGATACAATTTTCGGCACCCATATGAGAAAATCCTGTCCAAGCCTATGTTGTATCGTCTTGAAACTACTTATTAAAACATTAAAAATTTATTACAGGTATTCTATAAATTAAATGTATGAAGTTTTCTGTATGTAAATAAATTTAAATCGTTGATCCATCAATTTTTTTTGTAAGTAAGACTACCCTTACTTAAAATTCATTTTCATTTTTCATAGGCTAATGAATGGATTAACTGTGTGTAATTTTACCACGATTAACTGGAAATAGTTTCTTTGCCAAGTATTTATAAAAAGATGTATAATGTTGGTTATCAGTAGTTTTATATTATTATGCATGAAAAGATCGTGTTCTGAAAAACCAAGCTTTTATGGAAAGAACAGTTAATTTTTTCTCAAATACTTTTTTCATTCATATATTGTGCGAACACCTGTCATGAGGAAATAAATATTGGGATGGAAAGAAATTTCATTGCAGTTATATTAAGTTATTATAATTTTTTTTTTTAGGTACAGACTGGGAAGAAAATCATGAGAAATTGGCAGCTGAACTTAGCGGGCAAAGTAGGCGTAGTTTTGATGATGAGGTAAGTTTGAAGAATTTATTCGTCTGGATATTCATTGTATTTTAAATAATAACAAAATTAAATTTATTTAAAACACCAACAGAATTATACTTTAACAACTTCTTTAAGACTGTCCGTGGGATTGGCTGTTGTGGACACTGCAAATAAACTTGAAACTTGACATTTAAATAAAAATAAATTCTATTTTACATTTACATACTCTGACAGAGGTAACTGATGAGTTTCGCAATCCCACTGTGCCTCTAGCTCATATTACTCTCATTCACTACTCAAGACACACGCTAATATCCACTGCTCTACATAGCTTGGCTAACTAAGTGTAGAGTGACCCGTGTTGGTAAGGTGAATGACACCGGCCCAATAGTGTTATCAAACAGAGCTGTGGGGTACCTGGCAAACACGCAGTGCATCTTAGTGCCTTACCCATGTTGCAGGGCTCTGTATGGGCAGACCTCATTTCGTTAGCTTTTTGTGGTTGTTCCAATGAGTAAGAATAAAAAGTAGAATGAACAGGATCACACCACACAACAAAACACAGGTTGATGGAACAAAACCTCAGTAATAACAGTCAAGAGAAAGAAAAATTAAAAGATAATCGACAGAACGAGCATTTGTTTTTTAACGAAGTGGAAAGTCACCTATTAAAAATGGGGAGTAATTTGTTTTGAATACTCTTCAAATCATGACTTTATGAAGAAAGTAGGGCTGGGGAATACATCATACTGAGCATCTCAGGGAGATAGAAAACGGGCATAATGTATCTACAAATTTAGCATATTAGTAGTAACCCTTAGAAATTCATTCATTTACACACTTTTAGAAATTAATCTCATTTGTCACGAGAAATGTGTAAACGCTATTACACTCTCCAGGAGAAAGTACTTTGATGTGAATTTTGAACAGTAGGACTACAACAGAAGTTCCTTGCTTTATTTTGCATTTCTGACAGCGAGTGATATATTATAATGTGTGTCTGTGTGTGTGTGTGTGTGTGTGTGTGTGTGTATATATTTGCACGCACACACGTGCGCGTGTGTGATAGAGTGTGCGAGTCTGTGTGTGGTGTATATGAGTGAGTGTGTGTGTATGTGCAAGTCTATGTATGTGTGTATGAGTTGTGTGTGTGTGTGTGTGTGCATGCGCGCACGCGTGTATGTGTGAGAGAGAGTGTGTGTATGTGTGTGAGTCTGTGTGTGTGTGTGTGTGTGTGTGTGTGTGTGTGTGTGTGTGTGTGTGTGTGTGTGTGTGTGTGTGTGTGTGTGTGTGTGTGTGTGTGTGTGGTATGTGTGTATGGAGTGAGTGTGTGTGTATGTGCGCATGTATGTGTGTGTGTATATATGTGTGAGAGAGTGTATGTATGTGTGCGAGTCTGTGTATGTGTGTATGAGTTGTGAGTGTGTGTGTGTGCATGCGCGCATGCATGTATGTGTGCGAGTCTGTGTGTGTGTGTGGTATGTTTTGTGTGTGTGTGTGGTATGTTTTGTGTGGGTGAGTGTGTGTGTGTGTTTGTGTGTGTGTGAGAAAGAGAGAGATAGAGAGAGAGAGAGAGAGAGAGAGAGAGAGTGAACTGGTACAATTAGTTATGTTGTTAAATTTAACACAATACATTTTATTTATGTATTTATTAAATTACCTGTTTTATTTGTTTGTTCTTCACAGAATGGAGAATTAAGTGAGAGAATTGCATCTTACATTCTTGATGATGAGGTAAGTTGGTTCAAGATGGAACTTCTTTATAACATCACTTGTGACCAAGAAAAAAAATTACATTCTAACTAAATGACATTTTAAAAATCAATTATAAATTTTAGTAGGGAATTAGAAGTAAAAAATGGTTGTTTTTATACATTATTTATAATACTATATTCATGTATCTAAATACTGAATGATGCAGAGTACTTATTTGTACAAGCATGAAGAAGAATACGTAAATATTTAAAATACAGTATTAAAAAGAAGGTAATTTAATATACCTTTTTATTCTTAATACTGAATAAAGTAATTGATTAATTCACAGATTAAGGGAAATAACAGGTCAGTTATATTTCTCTAGCAAAAGTGAGGGGATAATCTTGAAATAGTGTTTTACTTCTGTAGACTGGCTGCACACTGGAACAGACAAAACAGGTAATTTTTTCAGAGATTGACTCGATGAAGTAACCTATGGTTTGTTACGCTCTGCCATACATACGCCAAAACTGTCTCTTGATGGTCTGATACACAGTGATGAAGTAACTACAATTTTATGTCATCTCTAAAGAGTTTGAGACTGTTTTATTTATTGTGATAAATAATGCCAAACTCACGCATGGCATTACTGTCACACTCTTCCTATATGCATGTGTGTTACATTGATGCTGTCATTGTCTACCACTCTTCGGTTTGAGTTTAATAATAAATTGTAGTGAAAGTTATAATTAAATCATGGAATTATAATTAGTTAATTACTATAAATATTTATTTGTAATATTAATGTGGAAGTTGAAGCAGATCAATTAATTCATTTGGTCCAGGTGAAGCCTGAATTGTAACCTATGACTTCCAGCTAAAAGATCATTCGGATATGTTTCTTTTTTTTTTGTTAAATTCATGTAACAAAAAATTGTTCAAATTGGCCTTTCATTTCACAACTTGACATATACAGAGAAAATATAACATATATTTTATAAGGAGTGAGACTTCATCATCACTCGCTATTTTAAATCGGTGTGACTAGGACAATAAAGTGAAATAGGTTGTGGTTAGGTCGAGACAGTCTGAAGAAAAATATTTTTCATAAAACATTTTTGCCCGGAAACAAATTGTCAGAAGCAAAATGACTCGTCTCAAGCTGTTTTGTCTTTTCTGGTGTGCAACTAGCATCTGGTATTAAAAAATTAATAGCTAATATTTTTGTATATAGAATGAAGATGTTCAAATCGATAGTAAAAGTTACCATAAGTCTGGCCCATCTCTTAATACCATGCAGGTGCAATGGTTATCCAATGTGCAGAACTCAAAAAGTCCTTTCTTACCTCCACCAACACCTAACTCAGCAGTGTGTAAGGTAAGCAAATATTGATAATTTTTTATTGTTTAAAGCAGGGGTCTCCAAACTATGGCCCGAGGGCCACATTCGGCCTGCGGACAGATTTTGTCCGGCCCGCGGAGAGCTAGCATACTTGAAAACTCCTTTTAGAGAACATAATTTTTATAGCAAATTAAATTTAGTTTACTGAAGTATTCTAATTTTAGTCCGATTTGCAGCCTTTTTTAAACGTTGCGTACTTTTTCGGACTTTTTTTTTCATCAGTGGACTATTTCACTTTTTACCACCGGCAACAATGATAATACGGTTTTGGCCCTCGGAACTTACTGGAGTAATCAGTATGGCCCTAAGGCTGGAAAGTTTGGAGACCCCTGGTTTAAAGTATTATTAAAATTAAATTGATCTATACTGTTAATGATATACTAAATACTCAGTTTTCCGATTTTGATGGGATCAAGGCCTTTTCAGATAAAATGGTAGAACTTTGTGACTCCATTTTTTTTTAGTACTGTTATATATAGTGGATGTAACAAGTACAAGTGCCGCCTCGGTGGCCTAGTTGATAGCGTACTATGCTTTAACCCTGAGGACCCGGGTTTGATTCCCGGCGAGGGCTTGGCATTTTCATACGCTATAAATCATCCCATCATCTGCATTAGCACAAGTGTACACAATAGTCGAACGTTAAACACCAAAAAAAAAATAATAAATCTTGTAATGTAACCCTAAAATGCATTGTCATCTGAACATTTTGATACAGATATTTCAACAGAAATTCTTTGAAGCTGTTACCAGAAACACCTTTTCCTTTTTGTGTTATGTTTAATCGAATCGGAAAACACTAGTGTGCTAGTAAAATGTTTAATTATTACTGAAAAAGTTTTTAGTGGTAATTTATCTTTATGTAGTCTCTGGTTATGACGGCTACTCTTATTTTGTATTTTCTAAATAATGCATTAGTGAATTTTGTCTCCATATTGGTCACTCCAGCCGCCTCGGTGGCCTAGTTGATAGCATACTGGGCTTTCACCCCGAGGACTCGGGTTCGATTCCCAGCCAGGGCTTGGTATTCATACGCTATAAATCATCCCATCGTCTGCATTAGCCCAAGTGTGCACAATAGTCTGATGTTAAACACCAAAAAAAAAAAATTGAGTGTGTCAGATGCTGCTTGTTGGCCTCTGAGTGAGGTGCTGTGGTACATGCTCGTCGGGATTTTGATTCCTCTCAAAATGGTTGAACAAGTTAGGCAAAGATGATGCATCAGTTTTGTCAAAAACAGGAGTTTGGAGACTATGCATTGAGGTTACATGAATTAAAGAGTAATTAAAATTGGCTTAATTTTTAAAAAATGGCAGTGGAGAGTGAACAGCATTTTGGCAGACCACAAATCATTCTGGTTGCAGCTGTTCTAGTAAAGATGAACAAGCTTCTACTGGGTGATTGTTTGAATGTACGGGAGATTGCCAAAAAGGTTGGGATTAGTAAGGATTCCATACATGCAATTTTGAATGATGATTTGAACTTGTACAGAGTGGCTTTGAAATTTTTTGCCAAGGTGCTGTTGGTGGAACAGAAAAAACTTCATCTTGAGGATGTACAGGACCTGTTGGACACAGCCAACATTGATCTTGAGTTTCTGAATACTGTGATAGAGATGCATCATGGTTGTATGGGTATAACCTTGAAACTAAAGTACAGTCATCGTAATACAGAATGCAACTTTTCTTCCGCCATGCACTCAACGTGTAATCGTGTCTGACTTCCTTTGTCACGTAAAACATTTAATTCATCTACAGTGGGAAAATGAATGGGCAGCTACAAGCTGTAATAAATTGAGGGTAATCAAAAGTACAGTTCGTCCTTGGGGGTCGTCAATACGTGCAAGTCGCAGAGAAGAGGTGGTGATCACCCGCCTTCGCATTGGTCACTCCATGTTAACGCATGGATTTCTGATGGGACGCGGGGACCCACCTGAATGTGAATTCTGTAGGGAAACCATCACAATTAAACATATACTGCTTGATTGTGATGGTTTTCAAAATGTACGTGTTATGTGTGGTCTGAGCAACTGTTTGCAGACGATGTTGGGAGATAGTGCCTCGGCCGTTGACCGGGTTCTAGACTTCCTTCATCGTCTGAATGTTTTAAATAAAATTTAATTTATTGTATTTGTAATTTCTTGTGTTATTTTATTTATTTATTTTATTTAAAAACTTTATTTCTGTTATGTTTTGCATTATTTTACGAATTGTTATTAAATTTTATTCATTATTTATTGTTATTTAGTTCTTAAGTGTAATATATCTATACCTGTTATCTATATCTAAATTTTTAATTTATTTTTACTGTTATAGTTTGTTGTTGTTGTTTTTGTTGTTGTTTTTTTCTTAAGTTAAATTTTGTTTATTTATTTTTTTTTATATATACTTTAATCCTTCGTGGCGGCGATGATAACCTGAACGGTTTTTCGCCGGGAAAAAAAAAAAAAAATGCAGCTTTTTCATAGGCCTCATAAAGTTCTTTATTCAATGTCATGGCCTGTTTCAGTTTTAGTTCTTCTTTACCCTTTTTTTTTTTTTTTTTTTTTTTAATGTCCGACTATTGTGGACACTTGGGCTAATGCAGATGATGGGATGATTTATAGCGTATGAAAATGCCAAGCCCTGGCCGGCATCGAACCCGGGTCCTCGGCGTGAAAGCCTAGTACGCTGTCAACTAGGCCACCAAGGCATCCTTTACCCTTAAAATGTTATTGTAAAATACAGGTTACTGCTCATTTAGTTAGAAAAGGAAAAAATAAAAAAATTGAAATATATATTTTTGACACAAAAAAAACCAGCATGAAAATTTATTTTTTCATTTCATTCATTTAGTTATACCACTAATGAAAAATTTTGTCTCTTCTTTCAAATTATGACAATTTGATTTGAAACCTCAATATTCTTATTAAAAAATAATACTCAGAAATGTAATAAAATAACAGTTTCTAAACTAGTGTACAATAGGTTGATTGCTCAACCGTGAAATTGTGAATAAGCTATGAATTTCATATTCTGTGAAAAAACTGGGAATAAACCTCAAATTTTGATGTTAAACCTTGATAATTCAGATTTTTTTACACGTGATGAAAATTATCAGAAGAAAATAAAAATAGTTTTGAGTGGCAGAATATAATTTTAGAATTGTTTCAAGTTAAAAAGATAATCCCATAAAACGTTGACATCACAAGCAGTAGTGCGGATGATTGACGGCTGACGCTGATGATCACATCACTGTTCACTACACAGTATTCCGCTTTGTTGGAAGAGTGGGTCGTGCCAATCTATAAATATAAACACTTGTTATTGCTTATTGATATTCACTCTTAATATTCTTGATTGAAGTTTGATGCTTGTATTACTGAGTTACTCCGTAGTGTGAGCGTAAATTATTACCTACGGTCACTTTGTGTAACCACGTAATGGCCAGCAACGTAATAGTACATCAGTGACATTTTTAATAAAATGTGCTACTGACGTAATATTATGGAACTTATATTTGCCCTGTTTTGTTTCGTTTGGCGATGTAATAACTCGACGGGACATTATAGTATTGTATTTAATTGCTAGATAACAGCTTATGACGGAAAATACTGTTTTCTAGCAACGGCAGCCGTTTTGTGAATGCCTTAAGCTATAGGCGGAATAGTTGACAGGATAGGGTTAATTGCAGTTTTACATTTTATTTTGTTAATGCATTAATTACTTTTTAGCTTAAATATAAGCTACCTAAAATCTCAAAGCAACAGTATTAATTTGTCAAGAATGTGCTAAGACTGCATTTCAGGGCCCGATAAAAGAAAATAATTTATCTTAGTTTGTTTGATTGATTATCTTATATTGATACCCGAGCAATATCTTTTACGAATAATACTTTCTATAGAATTCAAATATGAATTTTTACTAACCCTAATGAATTGGAGAGTTGTTTCTGATTAAAGGTACTTGTTTTATTATGAAACGAAAGAGTTATTTTATCTGAGACAGAAAGATTTGCATTTAACATTCATTTTAATCACACCCAAAGACGCTACATTAAATCCATTAACAACTGCAAATGGAAACTGACCAGAATTTTACAAAAGGAAAGGATATTGTGTACAAGATGGGGTGTACTCAGACTTGAGTGTGTGGCTAACAGGCTGAAGCGAACAGGTAAAGGTTAAGTTATTTATATGTTGGAGTCTCTGGGGTGAGGACAAGAAATACGATCATCCAAGAACTACCAAAAGTGAATAAAAAATGTTTCAGAAGTGAAAGCATTATCATAGTGGATTTGAAAGCAACATATGGAACAAATTTTCTGAAGGCTTTATATATGAAATGCTTAGGGACTGGATATAAAATGCATTTCACGTTGAAAATAAAATAGCATTGTCTTTTAGAACGTATTATATATAAAATAGTAGTCTATTAAGGTTAGTAGAAATTTATTTTTCAAGTTCTTAAAAATTTTTTCAAAGAAATTTTCATTTTTAGACTGGACCAATGGTAGCGATGTGTACAGTAGAAGAATTAGAGAGAAATCTTCGAAGAAAAGCCTCTCTAGATTGTCCTTCTAACACTCCACCTCCTGGAAAGCATTTGGAAGATATAGAGAGAGAAATGGTGAGTTGAAAATAAATATTTAAATTCGCTCAAACTACAGTTAGTTTTTAGAACGTAAAATAAAGCTCTGTCATTAGGATTATGACCTATTCTTCCCGTCAGTGGTCTATCAACTCATCTCATAAAGGCTACCGCGGTTTCGAAACTATAGTTTCATCTTCAGGCCATACAAAATGTTAAATCCCTCTGTCGAGGTTGTCACGAAGTCAAACAAAACATTAAAACATACATCACAAACACTAAGCACAATTACACGTTTAAAATATTCATCATGAAATTCGGCTTGGCCAAGCTACACACGCAACTCATACGTCGTTACATTCCGGACTCTATCATTAATTAAGTTAGAAACTATAACACTACTGAACGTATGCTAATCATAGAAGTACAATAGAGACATGAAACCAGTAAACCATGGCATTTGTGTCTTATTTCAATACTATTGTCCTCTCCTGCGAGTGGCACAAATAACTTTATAATAATATTTTTGTTTTTCACTAATCAGTTGTTTTTGACAATCGGGCAACAGCGATGTATATTATTTGTCAGATTACTATGAATCTACAATAATACATATACTATCGCAGATAATAATAGCAAACATCATCGTTTACTCTAAAAACAGCTGTGGTTTCTTTAATATATCAATACACTAGCATTACCCGTCGCGGCTTTGCCCACGAAACTTAAACTGTTTCAGTAGTGTAATAATTTAGAAACATAAAAAAATATATTAATAAAAGTGTGATCATCTAAACTCATGATTATTTTACAGTGAATATGAAAAAATATTATAACCTGAATATGTAGTTTTATTGTCTTCAAATGTGTCCCATTCGAATTTAAGAAAATCTGATCAAGAATATTTTTGTCCTTTTAGGGGATGAATTCGGGGGAAAATACTGATTTGTGTGTATCATAATTTGTGTTTTAAAATATTTTGTTTACTTTTAAGAAAATTTGATAAAAAATATTTATCTCCAATGCAAACACTCTTTTTTCTCCCATGATAACTCTTTTTCCATTTTTATTCTTTTAGGGGATGAATTCAGAAAAACGTTGAAATATGTGTTTCATAGCATATTTCTAGAATATAAGATTAGAAAAATATTTTTTCAAAACAAATTATACCCCTTTTTTATATTTTATACCTTCTTTCAATCTCTTTAGGGGATGCGTTTTGGGAAAAAGGTGAAAAATATATTTCATTACTTATACTTAAGAGTGACTGTTACGTTTTAAGAAGGTCAGATGAAAAACGTATTTTTTCCAATAAAAATTGTTGTAACTCTTTAGGGGTTGCATACTGGAAAATCGTTTTTCAGTGCACCCCTTTTTCAGTGCATCTCGACAATGTTGTAAGAAGGTACCCTGAAAATTTCAAGTCTCTAGCTATAATAATATTGGCTGTACGTTGATTATTAAATTTGGACTGGGTTAGTAGTTTAATGGTGTCAAGATCATATTTTTGCAAAATCCTTTATTAGTGCACCTTGACATTGTTGTAATAATATACCTTAAAATTGCAAGTCTCTAGCTATAATAGTATTGGATATACGTTGTTTATTAAATTTGGACTGGGTAAGTAGTTTAATGGCGTTAAAATCACATTTTTTTAAAATCCTTTATTAGAGTATCTTGATATTGTTGTAAGAATGTACCTTGAAAATGTCAAGTCTAGCTATAATAGTATTGGCTGTATGTTGTTTATTAAATTTGGACTGGGTGAGTAGTTTAATGGAGTTAAAATCATTTTTTTGCAAAACCCTTTCTTAGTAAGCGCTTACATATTAAAACGAAGGTATCCTCAAAATTTTAAGTCTAGGTTTTGTAGTTTGGGCTGTACGTTGATCAGTCAGTCAGTCAGGACATTACCTTTTATATAAGAGATACAGACCTTCTAATTAAAAAGTGTAGTAGTGTTGTTTTTAACCGAGAGATTGCTGAAGTACATTTTGCTGCTGCTATCAACAGGTCAGCTTATCATGTCAGACAATGAATAACAGTGGCAAGTCACAATCTGGCTGCCTGGAGCTAAAATCCTGTTCCTTAATGAACTAATAATCTTAATTATGAAAAAAATACTTATCGTACTAGTATACTTTTCTAATGTTTAACCTGTTGGCAAGTAAATGTAATGATCCCGAAACGGTATGCACAACTATTGCCATAAGTTCCCAAATGGACAAGCACTGCGTTTGCGTTTTCGACATTATTACAAACATATTTAATTTTGTGAATACACTGACATCTAAGAGGGATGTATTGAATAAATCAGCTCCCTAAAAGTTTATCGCAACACATCAGCTGCTGGTAGTGATAGCAGTGACATCTGTAGTGAAAAAGTAAAACTTACTTCCTACCTTTATCACATAGCCTACGTGTAGTTTGAATGCACGCTTTATTACTAGTTAGCAGTGAAAAGAGTATTTTATGTTGGTGGTAACTAGTGGATTAAGCGTGTTTGTTGTATATATCTATAAAGCTATAAGGTGTTATGTAAAACTTTTTTTTCACTTGGTTTCAATGTATTGAATGCATTTTATATGTAAAAACAGTGTGTAATAAAAAGAAGTCAAACTGCACATAACGAAATTCATTTAATTAGACAATTATTAGTTATTTCACTGCTAATGATAAGAAAAATGGTGTCTTGTGTCATTGGTAATCGAGACCTGCTATACCTTCAAGGGTGCCATTTTATGAGGCCCCTCCCCATATTGTAAAAATATGTAAAAATGAAAAATAATTTGTTTTAGTATATTTTATTTGTCTGAAAATCTTCAAAACATCGACAGGCTACACACACACACACACACGCACATGCACAAGCGCATGCGCACACACACACACACAGTGCAACGCTACACTGTGATCGTTTAAAGGAAGTGTTTTTTTCTTTTTTGTTCCTTTGTTTTCATGTTGTAATATACATAACACTTCCTTTGAATTTTTTTTTTCCATTCATTACTTGTTGGTAGAGGTCGGACGAAATGATGTCCTGTGAGCCACATCGGATGTCTGTCAATATTCGGGTGTGGACTATGTGTCAGGGAACCTGATCTTTTAGCAAAATGTACTTCTACAATTTGCTTAATTAGGTTAAGGCGATAATCCATTAGCGATTTTTTTTTACCAGTATGTAAATTGAACACGTGATATGCATTTAACACAACAATATCAAGTAAATACAAATTGTAACAAAAAGCAATGATAACATAACTACAACAAAAAACAACCAGATAAATAGTAAATAATAAAAAAACCAACAGTATTGAAATAAACTTTTTTACTAACACACGTCTTACTTTGAATACCGCCAAAAAGATAATAACTACCACGAAGCCACCAATATTTCACATGTCAAACTTTTAATGACACTGCAAGACCATCCACCCGAATGCCGCCTCAGTGGCCTAGTGGACAGCGTACTAGGCTTTCACCCCAAGGACCCGGGTTCGATTCCTGGCGAGGGCTTGGCATTTTCATACGCTATAAAACATCCCATCGTCTGCATTAGCCCAAGTGTGCACAATAGTCGGACGTTAAACACAAAAAAAAAAAATGCAAGACCATCCTATTTTCTAGGAATGCTCAATTGTTATTCATCAGTGAGTGTATTACTTTTATTATATTAGCCTAGTTGATAGCGTACTAGGCTTTCACCCCGAGGACCCAGGTTCGATTTCCGGCTAGGGCTTGGCATTTTCATACGCTATAAATCATCCCATCGTCTGCATTAGCCCAAGTGTGCACAATAGTCGGACGTTAAACACAAAACAAAAAATTATATTTAGCAGGAAAATGTACCAATGTGAGACGGACTTATAAAATAACTTTATATTATCTTCTTTTTTCCGTTTACACAATTATTGCATTGTAAATATAAAAAGAACGAAGACGTCATATGATGTCCTTACTCATTTATGTTATACATGTGAATGACATCTTATGTTGACATACTCATTCTTGTACTTTTATTGTATTCTTTAAAGGGTTAATTTACCCTTATTTATTTTACTTTGTTAAATATGCAGTGTGGGTTGTTTTCGGTTTTTCGGTAATTTTTTTCGATAAAACAATTTATTACATACATAGAATAATCAAAATATAATATTCAAAATATAATAATAATAATAATCAATAATAATTAATAATCAATAATAATTATATAATAATCAAAATATAATAGTGTGGAAGTATAGTTAATTTTCATTTTTGGTTATTTTATTAGTGCCTTGATTTCTCTATAATGCTTACATTAACTTAGAAAATAAAAAAATTACTGTATTTGATTTTAATAATTAAATTTTTGAATTGAATTCTTTACAGACTGGTAATAAAATACAGTATCCACTGTCAACAAATAAACTAGGCCCTATTCCTGGTCATCCAGGATTTACACATCCTAGGTTAGAACATCCTGTAATAGTACATCCACATTTAAACCCAATGCATCTCCCAAGAGATGTGTTTTTTAAACCAGGTAAGTTATACTTTATTATTATAAATTTTTTTACTTTTCTTGATGTAATGTTCACTAGCACTTAAACTATATATCATAATATTTTGATACTTGACAATTTTATTTATTAAGTACAAGGGCTATCCAGAAAGTCGGTTACGTTTTGGTATAAAAAAAAAGTACAAGAAAAAAATTGTATTATATACATTTGAAAGTGGTACTAAAATACTATTTTTCTACATAGTTGCGATATAAATTTAGACACTTATCATAGCAGTGCACCAGTTTTGAAATTCCAGTGTTGTAGAATTCTGCCGCCTGAGACTTCAGCCAGGTTGTCACGCCCTACCGCAGTTCTGCGTCATCATCAAAACGCTGCGTCGCAAGCAAGTCTTCATTGCAGGAAATAGGTGATAATCGCTGGGAGCAAGATCCTGACTGAAAGGTGGATGTGGAAACACCCCCCCCCCCACTTGAAAACATCCAGGACTTCTCGAGTTCAATTGGCTGTGTGTGGTCAGGTGTTGTCATGCAGAAACAGAATTTTTGAACTCAACTTTCTTCTGCGCTTGTTTTGTATTGATCTTCTTAAATTTTCCAAGGTTTCACAATACCTTGCAGAGTTTATTGTCGTGCCACATTCTAAGAAATCAACAAGAAGGACTCCTTTCCTGTCCCAAAAATCAGTCGCCATGATCTTCCTTGCAGACAAAGTTTGCATGCATTTCCTTGGTTTTTTGGAGAAATTTGTGTGCCCCCATTCCATAGACTGCAATTTAGTTTTGCAGTTGACGTGTTTCACCCAAGTCTCTTCTGTAACGATTTAATCGAGTAGTGAGTCACCATCCTTTTCATAACTGTCCAAAAATGTCAATGAAGCAGCCATACGCTGATTTTTATGGGTTTCAGTCAATATTTTTAGTACCCATCTTGCACAAAATTTGTGGTAACCTAACTTTTGTGTAACAATTTCATGGAAGAAATTGTGGAAAACTTAGCAATAGCTCTGTTATTGTGAACCGATGGTCTTCTTTAATTTTCTCATCGACTTTAGAGACAATTTCATCGGTCACAATGCTTGGCCGTCCACTTTGTTCTTTGTCATGCACATTAGTTAGGCCATTTTTAAACGTAATGCACCATTGACGCACTCCGCCTTCAGTGATCACGTCGTTCCCATAAACTTCATAGAGTTCATAAATCTCTATTGGTTTATTGTTCATAGCCAACAAAAACCGTATCACCGACCGCACTTCACAGGTCGTATTTTCAATAGCAAAGCACATTTTGAACTAGTATTGTATGGGAACGAGCAGCAACGGTAACCTGTCATTAGCATGGCTGGATAGCCACTGAACAGAATGCTCTGACACCAAGATGGCCACGATATCCCTGCCCCTAGCGCCTACAGAGCAAAATGTAACCGACTTTCTGGATAGCCCTCGTATAATCCAAATCTAGAGATAGTACAAGAACATCTAAAAAATAACCATATTTTATAAAATCATTATTTTAAGTGCAATTAACATATTGAGATGATAATGGTTTTAAAGTGAAAAGGAAACTTGGAATTTATTTTGACATATTTGTCATATGTTTTATTACCTAAACATGTTCTTTTCTATGATTGTGCAGTGAATTTCATCTGTCCAGCCAATATAATTTTGACTGCTCAGTGAAAAGTGATTGCATTGATTTGTGAAATTCAATTTACATCATGTTCAATATAATTTGATACAACTTATAGTTGTGGTGGTACTTCAGACTGTAATACCATTTGCAGTGATAAAATCAATTTAGGATATTGGAAGTGTAACCAAACAAAAATCACTAGTTAGGCGAAGAATATCGGTTGAAAATGTTTAGAATGTTTGATTTGTCTTGTGTGAGGGGGCCCAAAAAAATCAGTTATGTCTTATATACATACCCGACCTCAGCAGAAAAAATGCTACAGCTACAAAGTACAGTGAAACTGATTATCCGTCGGGATCAGGACAGAACTGTGATGGGTAATCAAATAGACAGATAACGGACACTAATTGCTCTAATCGCATGTCTGAAATGGCATAATCAAATGTTAAAACAGGTAAGCCACTACTCACTGCACAACAGATGTCAACAAAACCAGTCAGTACACTTATCAAGCACAACTGCAACTGACAACATGAGCGATAGTTTATAGTAGTAGGTGAATATCAAAATATTAAAAAAGTGCCCCATTTTGACGCATACACTGCTGAGCAAGAAGGAGACAATTGCTTTTCACTGCAATCTCGCTACTGTCAGATTGTTACATACAATAAGTATTGTATTAATAAATATTGCTTACACTTTATTAGTTGCATTTATTATTCTCTAAAGGTGTATATTTATAGAAAAAATGTACAGTACAATAATAATTAATTTTATAAAACTTTTATTATTTAACTGACAATTAAAAATAAATGACAGTTAAACTACATTTTACTATATGGTTTTGCGGATAATGCGGCAAAGGAAGCTACCATTCTACCGCCATGCACTCAACGTGTAATTTTGTCTGACTTTCTTTGTCACGTAAAACATTTAATTCTTCTACAGTGGGAAAATGAATGGGCAGCTACAAGCAGTAACAAATTGAGGGTAATTAAAAATACTGTTCGTCCTTGGGGGTCGTCAATACGTGGAAGTCGTAGAGAAGAGGTTGTGGTTACCTGCCTTCGCATTGGCCACTCCATGCTAACACATGGATTTCTGATGGAACGTGGGGACCCGACTCGTTGCGAGTTTTGTAGAGAAACCATCACAGTAAAACATATATTGCTAGACTGTGATGGTTTCCAAAATATAAGGCGTGTATGTGGTCTGGGAAATAGTATGCAGAGGACGTTGGGAGATAGTGTCTCGGCCTTTGACCGGACACTGAAATTCTTTCATCGTCTGAATTTGTTAAATAAAATTTAACTGAAAATAATATTTCAGGGCCTCTTTACAGCCCTGCAACAAGTTGTATATTTGTGGCTATTTATTTATCTGAATTTGTTATTGTTTGCTTTGTTTTCCTTGTTGTTTAGTTTTATTTATTTATTTATTAGAGTCATATTTTATTGTTAACTAGTTTTAGGAATAGTATTAATAATTGTTATTGTATATTGTTTTAATTTACTGTTAAATTTTATTTCGTGATACTCCTAAATTTTATTTTATTAATATCGTGCCTCGGCGATGATAACCTTAACGGTTTTTCGCCAGAAAAAAAAAATTTCCCCCGCGAAAAACTGTTAAGGTTATCATCGCCGTTACGCAAAATAAATGTATATAAAAAAAGGACAACAGCAACAAACTATAACAGTAAAAATAAATAAAACAAAAATTTAAATAACAGGTACAACTATATTACAATAATGAATACTTATGAACTAAATAACAATGAATAAAATTTAATAACAATTCGTAAAAGTATATATAAACACAATGTAGAGAAAGTTATTTAGAGAAAATAATAAAATAAATTAAAATAAAAAGGGATGTAAATTGTCTGTGAAAAAAAATGTGAGTACAATGTACAAAGCAAAATTAAAAATAAAAATAATAACAATAACAACAATAAGTTAAATTTTATTTAAAAGATTCAAGCGACGCAAGGATGTTAGTACTCGGCCAATAGCCATAGAATCATCTTTTAATATTTCCTCTAAATTGACACCTAGTCCACATAATCGACGCATGTTCATTAGACCATTACAATCTCGCAGAACATGTTCGATGGTAATGAGTGCTTGGCAAAACTCACAAAGGGGCGGGTCCCCGCCTCTCATCAAGAAACCATGTGTTAAAAGAGAATGACCAATGCGGAGATGGGTAACCACTACCTCTTCCCTACAACTTGTACGTACAGACGACCTCGTTTTACTATATGGTTCTCTTGACTCAGAGTATATTCTAAAAAAAAACACTTCAAACTTACTACAAAGGGTCTTCGTAATAAGACTTCTTATTAATAAAAAGATACAAAGATATTGTTAAAAATAGTAATAAAATGTACTTTAAATTTATGGTATTTAATATTAAGGTTGCTTCTGTTTACGAAGTTTGTTATTATTGTGCTTATGCTTTTAGGTAGACCTGGTTTTGTTAGAATGCCTCTAGTACCAATTATAAATCCAAAAGATAAATATTCTTTTGTTCCTCCAAGTGTAAGTATTAATTATAAGATTTTATATTTATCAGTCATTGGGTATTTAATGAAAACAATTAACTGATATTCTTTTTGTTAGTACAGTCGTCCTTGGTTATAACGCCCTCGGTTAGAAAGCTAACTCGGTTATAGCGCTATTTTCATAATGTCCCCAATATTCTATATTAAGTGTATGTGTATTTTAGGCTTGGTTACAATGCTTTGTGAACTTGGATACAATGCTGTTACGCTGCTTTTATAGTCCAGCCGTTTACTAAGTGTAAATGGCCTGCACGAGAATTTCTCGCACATGTATGAGAATTCTCCTCCAGCTCCCTCCAACAGTTCAGTGACACAGTCTGTCAATCTGAGTCTAGAAACTGTTACTACTCAGCGATAGTGAAGGAAAAGGGAGGAGCTATTGTGACAGAGTGGGGACACGACTTCTCACTTGCACATTTTTACTTTCTGTCCACTGGTGCTCTTAGTTGACTTATAATCACTCTCACTTGAAATATAATTTGTGTTCTATTTTTAGAATAAAGGTTGAGAATAGAAATGGACACAAACACACACACTGTATGCCTTAGTGGGGGGGGGGGAACTTCAATCTCTTGAACCCTCGACAGTGTAGGCACTATGTTGGATGTACACATACTAGACTGTAAAATACTTACTTTCTATTAATTTTAACTAAAATATATTTCAAAATTATGTTGTGTAATAAAATAGCCATTAATTATATACACAGTACAAAGTATGCTTTTCTTTCACTACATACAGTATTTCCGCCATTTACAAACTCGTTTAGTGTAAAGTCGGTTACACCGCTATCTCGTTTACAGCGCTCATATACGTTTCGTCCCTTCAACCGCGTTATATCCAAGGTCAACTGTACTTGTAATTAATAACGGGACAGCTTAGCATAAATTGAAAGCAACTCAAACTAAACAAATAAATCTTATTAAAAATAATAAATAGGACATACATGCTGGATTCATTGGCTAGCTTTAATTGCTATACTAGCTCTTTGTCTACAGCTCTGATCTAGCCTATGTTAGCAGTTTTAAATTTTACAGCTACACAACTTTGTAAGGGAGTAATATACACATCCTCAGTTTATTGAAGGCGGGTCAACAGCAACTGCGTTATCCTATCCGAAACACATCCAGAACCATAAAGTCCTTTAAAAAAATGGTGGGGAATAAATAAAATGTACAGGAATAAGAGCGTGATCGCATGGGCTAGCTAAGAAGTAAACACTTGACCTTGAGTTGACTTCCCCAGCCACTAATTTTCGAGTCTAAATATAGTTACATTTCCAGTCCACATTTCCACCCCACAATACTGACAACATTAGTCACTAGCTGTTAATACAAAAGTGAGGGTCACAATTAATTTTAAATTATGCTAAAATCACCGAGTCAGAGCTGATTGATGACCAAACGTTGGAATGAATGTACGAAACAAAAATTAGTGAGATTTTTAATGAATAATCAATATGCTGTGTATTGGGATGGCTCATGCAGGGGACACGTACAGCTTAAGGTTTGCTGCGGACGCAAGTAACTTTGTCCCACAAAACTTTGTCGCTCGGTTGTATTGGGAGGCAAGGAGGCTGATGGACTGGAGTCCGGGCTAGCCATAGGAAACAACAACTCAATATGTTGTAAACTATCTATCATAAGTACAGTATACAATTTATTGATGTAAGCCTAAAGATGTAGTTTTAAATTCTAATAATGAACATATATCATGTATAAAAAAAAGTTTGTCATTTGACCTTCAAAATCTTCTAGAATTAATTGGGTACAAAAAAGTATTACATTTTCATGGCTTAACCAAAAAAATTGTTATCAAAAAAAGGCTTACTCTTTTTTATTTCAGATAAACGAGGTTTTACTGTGTGTTTGTGTGTGTGCGTGCATGCATGCGTGTGTGTGTAATTTAGTTTTATAAGAGTGATAAAACTGGATATATCTTTTGCAGCATCAAAGACCTTATCCTAACTCTTTTCATCCTGTACAAGATGAATATGCTGGTCTGATGACTTTACAGGAAAAACAATGGCTATTTACAATATCATTTATGCAACTTCATACGAACCAGCCTTTCCAGGATGACTTTTATTTTCAGGTTAGTCAGTTATAATTGTATACATTTTTTCACCCTTGCTATGGTGAGCATTGTAAATTAATCTATTTTACAATTATTCTTATAACAACTGTAATACAATGGACGCTCTTTAACTCCCACAGGACTGGACTCTGTAGGATAACGAAAAAGTTGGTTAAAACAAAAATATTTTCCTTTAAGATTGGTCCACTATTAGTGTACCTCGGCAATGTACAACGTGATAGTGGGATTTTCTTGATTCAATTTTTTGCAGTTGTCTTGAATGACTTTCTTACTTCAGCGCCAGTCCTTAATTGTTCTTCTTCCTACAGTGAATACAGCACTAATGAGTTTATTAATTCACCATTATCTAAGCGTCCTATTGCTTTTAGTTTCTGATTCATAGTCAGTACATTGTTTTGGTTTAAGTGTACTCATTTTATATTTTATAAAAAAACATGCGCAAAATATCTAAAAACACAAAACTGTAGGTGTTATAATATTTACAGCAAATCTCACGAAATAACAGGAAGAGGACAACTGAACGACTGATACTAAAAGTCAGCAAAACAAAAATGGCAGCTCATCACGTTTTTGGCTTGCATGCATAAGGCAACTGATTAACATGTAATCACGTTTTATTCCCTTTCGTTTTCTTATGAGGATATACTGTAAGTCATTATGATAATGGGTATTGACAAACCCGACTGACATTTAAAGAGTGGGAGTTAAGAGGATGTCCACTGTACCAGTAAAAGAGATTAAATTGTACAGTTATAGTCTGGAAAACTCATATTTTATCATCCATTTTCTCACATATGATCGATGATGTTTACATTTCATACAATTTCTTTTCCAATTCTCGTAAATCTGAAATATTTTTGTTGACATTTAGAAATTAATTGCAGCTTACCGCAGCTCTTTAGCTGATGTGTTAGAATCAGATTTACAGAAAGTAAAAAAAAGTTAATATTGCATAAGTACATTTTAATTTTGATGTATTTCAGAATTTAAAAATTAAGAAAAGAACCCAGCTCATTTCAGTACAAAAGGAGGTCATTAGTTGCAAGTGATAAGAAGGTGGCTACAGATGTTTTATTTTATTTACTAGTTATTAAACTTTAGACAATTTGACTTCTTTTTACTATCTTTTGATTAAAAACTTACAGTTTTGCGTAAATTAATTTGTAAAATGTTTTAACTGTTTTAGATGTACCAAAGTAAAATACTAGGAAAATGTGGCTTCATAATGGGCGGTCATGGAGTGAAAAACAATCGCAGCGAAACTGTTACATCAACTAAACCTACGTACACACCTTTACAGTTTGAAAATTCATTAGGGAAGTTACAGGTCAGGTCTCATAAAGCTCAAGGAATTCTCTTACATAAAGCGAGTTATAAAGGTCTGCTTATTCTTTTTTTCAATTTTGTCTCAGTTGAAAAACAATCACTGTGAAACTGTTCAGTCATATGAATCTGCGTTCAAACATTTACAGTTCGAAAAATCATTAGGGAAGTTACAGGTCTGTTCTTTTAAAGCACAAGGGATTTTATTACACAGAGCAGATTACAAAAGTCTGCTTATTTTTTCTAAATTTTGTTTTAATTAAAAAAAACAGTTACAGTGATACTGTTACATCATTTTTACCTGCACAGTCATCTGTACAGTTAAAAAATTCACTAGTGACGTTACTGATCAGTGCTTTTAAAGCACAAGGGAATCTGTTACTCAGAGCGAGTTATAAATGTCTGTTTATTTTTCTTTATTTTGTCTGATTTTTTTTCCGAAGCATTTTTAACCTTCGAGCGCTCGCGCCAAATGTTACAAGCGAGGACGCTCATGTGGTGGCACTTACACCGCCACTGAAACTGCTTGAGTTTTCTGTGATATTATTATGCACTTTACCTTTATGAATCGCTTGTATTTCAACAAATAACATAAAGTACACATATTTGTTAACACATATTTTTATTAACTTTAAAAAAAACAATTTTAAAATTAGAGGATCAGTCATTACTGATCCTCTAATTTTAAAATTGGTTTTTTACTTATGCTTTTAATTATGTTTAATTATGTTTTTGCTTTACTTGAAAACATTGTGTTGGAGTACAATATAACACTACTAAAAACCACCAAAGTTAAATCTAACACACTTACACATTACCTTATTCCTTTGTAATTTTTCGTAATTATTTACTTTGCAAATTTTTGTAAAAAACTTACGTGAAACAAGTTCAACTAAAAATATCAAAATTTGTAAATGAATGAATATGTATGTATGTGTTCACCGCAAATCACCTATTTTTTTTGTCAGTACGATTTATAATTTTTACAATTAAAATTTTTTCTTAAATTTGCACAGTAAAAGAATGAATGTAATAACCCGAATATATAGAATCTAAAAAATCGAATGCGTACATATCTTCACATTTGTCAAGAATTTTTCCTTATGTCTTCACATCTGCTAAGTCTCTCCCTATGAAATACAAACATATATACATTATTGTACATAATATATTGGTTATTTGTTATTGGTATACAAAAACAGTATTATAAAAACATTAAAAATACACTTACATTGTTCTTACTTCAAAACACTGTTGACGAAACCACTGATGAAAACTAAAACAAGATGACTCGCAAGGCGGCAATCATACCATTACAATTTATTGTAACCATCTGATGTCTCTTCAATTTTTGCATACCTTTCTTCAGACATTACTTCTGAACTACTGATTGTTGTTGAACCTTCGTCTGCATTAGCCCAAGTGTGCGCAATAGTCGGACGTTAAACACCAAAAAACAAAAAAAATTGTTGAACCTTAATTTTAACATTTTTTTCCCAAATGTCAGAATTAAATTATATTTATCAAATACAAGTGTGTAAAATTATGAATTTGGATACGATTTTGGATTTATTTTCTATGCCGAATAAAGTGTTGCAACAAATTTTCAAAAGTCGTTCTTTATTCTAAATAAATTGGTAATTTTTGAATACTTAACGTAAAACATTACTGAAATTTTTATCACGATAACTGTTATGAATGAATATTGTATAAAATGCTGAAGCTTTCTTACATTGAGTTCATAGCTATATCCAGAACGGTGCAGAAAAAATATTTTAAAACGACTTATTGATATACTCTTGTAACTGTTTCACGGGTAAATTGTTTCATCATTTTCGTGGAATGAATTTGATTGCTTTTTTCAAAATTCAGAAGTTCTAAGTTTGTCGGTGATTTAAGTTTTACATCCGTTATCAGACCGTTGAATCTTTTTTCTGTTTTTTTTTTCAAAAGAGTGCCAATACTTTCAACTATATGGTACTCTTTAGATTACACTATATTTTTGAAAAAAACTTGGAAAGAATCACTGACGTGTCAGAACTAGTTCAATCATTGTTGCTGAGCTTCTGCGAAATGCCTGTTATTTTACTGTCTGGCAGCAATTGTAACTTATTTGTTTATGTTAGCTAGTAACACAGGTCCCATTATGGATGAGGATCATTTTTGTGTGCTGAACTTCATAAGGACCGGCAAGGATTAAACACGGCCAAGTTATAATGGGATTCTAGATCTTTGATAATGGGATTTCTCTACCATAGGAACAACTTACTCGTTTATTTGCATTAGTATTAATCAAAAGTTCCATACTTTTTTCATAATCGTTAAAATTTTATTTTAATTTTCCAAAAAAAAAATTCTTTCAATTTTTTTTTTAAAACGTGTGCCTTTGACGCCCTTTTTTTCTCACCTTGGTGCTCCAAGCAACTGTTTGTATCGTGTGGACCTCTGACCAGCCCTGTAGTGATCTCTGATGGGTTGGAAAAGATATCTAAAAAAAATTAAGAAAAACGCGTGGAGGGTTTAGAATTAAAAATTTACTCGGATTGTTTAATATTTGTTGCATTTATTTCTTTAGGTTGGCAGTGTTACCGCACCTCGTAAAATAATTGACATGGATGTCGTTGAAACTGTTGAATGTTCATCACAGAATACATCTCGAAAATGTAAACAGCTATTATTAGAAATCGAAAAAGTAAGTTTTGTATGTATTTTATTGCACTATTGGTTTTAAGCGTAGTTATATTTAGCTTTAATGACAAAAGTAAGAAGTAAGAATTTTTTATCCATAAGATTGTTACTATTCATGTGATTGCTAAATTTATTTTATGTAGAAGTAGTATGTAGACTTCATGCTCTGGAATATTTAGAAAGAAAAGCAATACAGAGTGTTTCAAAATTTTTTGTTTACTTATGATAGATGTTTAAGAAAAACTTTAACACAGCGTCTATCTAAAGACAGTATTGCAAATTTCCGACACTATAATAATGCTCCAACCACCACTATAGAAATCTGTATTAATTTCTGTTACATTTTCTTAACATATTTCTTTAATTTTATTGTTGTTTAAGATGTATTCTCAAGTTTTAATTATTGAAGAATATCATAGTCCATTGATGGGAGGACCAAGAGCTGATGTAAATCCGAAAGAAATTATGAGGAAACTAAACAATGCTTTGCTCTTAAACAATAAACTGGTTTCTATCTTGGGAATAAAAAAAGGAAAGGTTAGTATAATAGAAGTGTTGTTTGTATACAATTTGCATGTAGTATAAAATTTATCGTGTAGATAAGAGACGAGGCTGGCTTAAAAAAGTAAATGCATTGGATTTACTTATATTCTATAATGTATGATGTTTTGATGAACAAACGATGCCCATTACTATTTTTCAACGTTAATGTTTAACATCCATTAACGATGCCCGCAATGGATATTTTCTGACATTCAACATTAGATGTTATCAGTGCTCAGTATCCTTAGTCTTAGGTATAAGTACCTCATGTAAGATTGGTAGAAAAAATAAATTTTGAATGTTTTTAACCCTACCGTAAAATTTACGATAGTTTAATTTATAAAAAATACTTCTGAATATAAATTTAAACTTAAATTAATACAATTATTTTAAATGCGTCATTACATACTTTTTGTGTCAAATTTAAAATTTGAAAAGTCCTTAACGCAGTCGATACAGCACTTTCTACGATGCTCAGCGCAGATTGCCTTGTTGTACCTGCAGCAGTAGACCGTTGTCATCCTCCTCTTGGCGGATGGGCAAATCCCACAAATTGTTCGTGGTAGGTTTTGAGGGAGGTCATGGGCCCTGCCTGGCACCGGAACTTTTAACAAATCGGCAAAAGATTGCTGGAGTTTGTGGGTCAAAATTGGGTACTGGAACAACTGTTGAAGCCATGGCTCAATAAGATTGTTGTGTATTTGCATAGCAAATTTGATCATATACCACATGATCCACTTAATCGTCCGATCTGGAATTGTCAGGTTTACAATCACTTTCACTCTGTTGCAGGTATTCTAAAATCTCATGTCAGTACACTTCCGACTCATTTTTACTATTTATTATTTATTACTATTATTTATTACTAAAACTAGCCGCCTCGGTGGTCTAGTGGATAGCGTACTAGGCTTTCACCCTGAGGACCCGGGTTCGATTCCCGGCGAGGGCTTGGCATTTTCATACGCTATACATCATCCCGTTGTCTGCATTAGCCCAAGTGTGCACAATAGTCGGACGTTAAACACAAAAAAAAAAACTACTTATTTATTACTAAATCGACTTTTTTATTACTAAAATTATTCGTAAGAACAAAATATTATCACTTTTCATTCAATAATAAACTAATATAAAAGAAATGAATATGTAAGAAATCCAAACGTTAAAGCTAAACTATCGTAATATTTACGATCGATTGACAGCAGAGCTAAATTGACAACTTGCACAGGAGCACGACAAAGACTAAATTATAAGGCGACCCAAGTAAAGCACGGAACTGGTTTGGCAAGTCCATTGTCTTAGGTAAAGGTGGGTAAACTAAACAAAAACAAAACACTCTTGTAATTTTTACGATAGTTTAGCTTTCTAGGGTTAATATAGGACCTTGTTAACATGAATTCCTTGATAACTCATACTTTTTTAAGTCCCTTTGAAATCTCTATAAACCTCAACGGTAAAAACACCTGTATAAGTCCAAGTTTTCAAAATTATAACCCGGATAAATTGAATTTTCTAATGTTATGATAATATCTTGAAAACTTTATTTAAAAGTTGCAGCACTAGCTTACTGCTAACAACTAAAACTACTAATGCAAAAGACTAACAACAACAATAAATTGTGTAGTGATATCTTTTTTTTTTTATTGGTGTTTAACGTCCGACTATTGTGCACACTTGGGCTAATTTATAGCAGACGATGGGATGATTTATAGCGTATGAAAATGCCAAGCCCTGGCCGGGAATCGAACCCGGGTCCTCGGGGTGAAAGCCCAGTACGCTATCCACTAGGCCACTGAGGCGGCTTACCTCTGAAAGATGTTAGAGCCCTAACAGAAACTACCTAATTGACGCTGGATTAATATACTTTTAAGGGTGTGTATATTATTCCATTTGGTTTTTGAATATGAAAAAAAGTAGTATTTCTGTCATGAATATTACCTCCAAGCCTCATATGTTTACTGTCGATCGATTGTACTACTATAACCACTATAGTTAGTAAGTACAGACTGGCTGTCTGGTCAAACGGAAGTGAACATGAATTCTCTGTGATCATTCATTATAAAACCAACAACAGATGTGCCGCCTTGGTGGCCTAGTTTATAGCGTACTAGGCTTTCACCCCGAGGACCCGGGTTCGATTCCCGACCAGGGCTTGGCATTTTCATATGCTATAAATCATCCCATCGTCTGCATTAGCCCAAGTGTGCACAATAGTCGGACGTTAAAAAAAAAAAAAAAAAAATGCAGCAAACGTTGATTTCATTACTGCTCATTTGCTGTTGTTTACCTCAGTGTAACGCAGCCTTTATAATTGATTTGTTTTATGTTAAAATAAACTTTAGAATTATTATTTAATAATTTATGTGTAATTTTCAGACACTTGTTTTACGAATCCTACCTCATTTAGAAAATCCAGGTCCAGTTATTTACCGACTCATCAGTAACATGATGGTGTTTTCTCGCAAAGATCCAGAGCAAACGTTATTAAGGCTATTACCGGTAATCCGTGGTTGGTTGTCTTCAACATCACTTCAAACATTAGTACAGTTATCTTCAACATTTGAAAGTTGTTTAGCTGCTGTCTTAACTAACAAGGTATTTTTATATTTTTAATTGATTTTGATTAAACACTTAAAAATCTGTTTTGGTTTAAATCAAGAAAGAATGCGTCTTTGTGTAGGACATTCATAGTTATGGTTATCGTGCAGAAATGTTAGTTATACTGAATTAAGACATGTTCTTATTTATATAAAATTATTTAAATTGTCATTGCCCCGCAGGGGGTGCAGGATTTAGATGTCCCTCACGGTACCCGAGTAACATACACTTACGACTAACACTTTACACTCACACTTACATTTAGGGAGGCAATAATAGCCTCAATGTGCTTTTCGCCTTAAAAAAAAAAAATAATTGTCAGTATTTTCAAAGGTAAATTTTATAATGACAAAAAGTCATAGATTTATATAGTTTGTTAACTTAGGTTTGATATAAACTGAATTACTTCGAGCCTACTGTAAATATAAATATTCCTTTAATAAAAATCAAAGAAAATCATGACTGGATCAGTTCATTTAATGTTAAATAAAACCAAATACGCTATTTTTTTTCACCAAAATTGGTAATTTCAATAAATTTTATTAACGAGTTATTATTAATTAAACTTTTAGTTTGCCGTTTCAATCTTGGCGAATATGATAGAAAGAGCAGAGACAACTATATCGTCTGCTAACGATAATGAGGTGAACGATTGGCTACAGCTGATTTCCAAATTAATAGAATCTTCACAACAAGTTACGTCTATTGAACGCCCTGTAGTTGGAGTCGACGGCAACATGCTGAGCAAACATTTTGCAAGAGTTAAACCCACTTCTGATGATGACAAACAAGACTTTACAATTCTGCGACGTGCTCTTAGTAATCTACAAATATCCGACGTGAAAATCAAGATGTAATCTCGTTTGTCGCGTTATTCAGTATTTTAAATATATTGAAACCATATTTGTATAAAGTATTTTCTATACAATTTTTTAACGTATGAATAATATCGTCAGCCTGTTAGTGGTATTTAATTATACAAAACGTTCATATCTTCTTTAATCTTTTCCTGTCTAAAATTTGAACTAGTGAAAATACTTTTTATAGTTACTTTTGTAAATGTACATACTCTATTTTTTATGAATATGTTTACACAAAGTCACTATTATTGTGTAATTTTTTTACTTTATACATTTTTTTATCATAGTGTTAATTGTTGAAGAAATATTTTTTCATAATTTGATGAAAATAAAGTATATTTAAATGTTATTAAATTAGCTTATATAGGTTGTATTATTTAACACAAAAAAATGCTGTTTATTTAGTCGAAGAATGTGAGTTTATTTGTATCATTTTTTCGCGGTTTCAACTAAGTTATATCTGAAGGTATGTGAAACATTTTTCACGTCATTTATGTCCCAAAAACATCATTTCAATAAATTACTGTTAACTTTATTTTTAGCAAAAGTATCTGCTCTAACTTGCAGAAGTTGTGCAATATTTAGAAAAAAAAGTTTTTAAAAGTTCTGCATATTTTAACTTTAGCAAAAATATTAATAGTATTCTTCATAGTTTTAGTTATGAAATAAATATTCGTTACAATTGTTTAAAAAAAAAATATTTTCTATTACGATGTAATGTAGTACGATTATTTATGTTACTTAACAAGGAAATTTATTTTTGTTGAAAAGTATGAATTGGTTTAATACAGCAAAATGTACACGCACTATTTTAGAATTTTATTTAAGAAGGTATTTACAAATCTTATACAGTAGTTTTTTAGAGTAAAGATCCTTTTGAATCTGTCAAAGCTAAAGGAACAATGTGAAAAACAATTCTTATTAGAAAAGTTATGTTTGTGTAAACCGTAAAGTAAAATGGAAGATCAGTCCTGTAATGTTTTTCTCCATTTTTGGTGGTTTAATTTTGCTCTGGCGCAAGGTTTTTATATTAAGAAGAAAACATATTTACTGTAACACAAAAATATATAGTAAAAAATAATTCAAATCACTCGTGTTACAAATTGCAAATACAACATTGCAAAATGTTTAAAAGTCTATTTTGTGTTGTATGACTGCACATTCCAGTCTGTTATTACAATATGTTGTTTTAAATACATTGCGATATTCCTTATTCCTTTCTTTATTTTACAGAACAAAAGGGTCATAAAAACAGTAAGTAGATTTAGTCGAATATTGTGAGATTATGGTTTCTAGTAAATGCTCTGTTATATCTGTGACAGCTTGTGAGTAGTGGGAGGTAGAGGGGAGCCTGGGACATGTGTTCAGTTCGATGAACGGTAGTGCCTACCCCCTCCCCTTTATCCTCTCACTTTCAATAGTTTAATATAAACATTGTTGCCCAATTACTTGGATGTTAACTTTTTCTTGAAATAATAATGTGAAATTTTTTATTTTAATAAATTACTGAACTGAAATAATAAAGGTTAGTCATTCATTTAACTGGAAGTGAATCATATTATTCTTGCGATGGTTAATTTGAATAAAATATATTCTACAGCCGCCTCGGTGGTCTAGTGAATAGCGTACTAGGCGTTCACCCCGAGGACCTGGGTTCAATTCCCAGCGAGGGCTTGGCGTTTTCATACGCTATAAATCATCCCAAGTGTGCACAATAGTCGGACGTTAAACGCCAAAAAAAAAAATAAATAAATCAAAAAATAAAATATATTCTGTTTTAGGAAATTATTTACAGAAATGTTTAAAACAAGGTGATAACTATAGCTGTGGATGTTAACCAATATCACTGCAATGCATCATTTAATCCACTATTCAGAGTCGATTTCGTTTAAGGAAAATTGTAAATTTATCTGTTTCAAAATATTTTTGTGTTGAAAATTGAATTACGTGCCAACACATACGTACTGTCTGAAACAGAAATAGTTAATGTTCGGTCTTGTTTGGGTTAAAAAAACTTCACAAGTTTAATGCAGGGTGGAGATTTTTTGACTTCAGAAATGGAAAATGTTAAAGATGATCCGGGTGTAATGCGTTTAAAGAGGTATTTTAGTGAATGTAATTTTTGTAGTGCATACATTTTTAATGAAGGGAGTCAGAGTTTAAAATGTATGTTAGAAGAAAATAAAGTTGGGGGGAAGGGAAATATTGCATTTTCTACTTTATAAAGTATGAATTTTACTATAAATTTTTTTGTATAACAAACACTTATTGAACATACTATTTGGCTGTTCGGGTTTTTAATAAATAAAGTTTAAATTTTATAATTTTTACTTGTGTTTATTACCTTTACCATTGTTTTTTTAACCTTCCTTTCATGTTTAATTTTGTCCATAGCTCATCATTTTTGAAATAGCTACAGTAGAGTCTTGCTTAAATGGGCTACTGTGATGTCAGATAAGCGAAAATGTCGGACAATATGAAAAAGTTAAGAAAAAACCGGGTAAAAGCAAAACAAAGTTATAATTTTACAAACTAATCATGTAAACATAATTTTTAATACAAAAAATCACCCGTTAAACCCTTTTAATACGAATTTCTAATTCAGTATACACAGAATACAACGCTTTTGATTAAGATAACGTAAATGTTGATAGAAAAACACAACTAGTATTATTGGTAATTACAAAAAATTTAAATTACAGTTTACTAAAAATGTTATTTAGATTTCTAGAGTAGAGAAGCAGAGTTCTATGATGTAATGAAGTTTGTAATTTCCTTACTTTACAATAAGAAAACTAAGGATGGAGTTGGTAACAATAAAAACTAGACGCTTTTGGCTCATTTTCTCGGAAGTTTTTTATAAAGATGTCAGATAAACAAGACTCTACTGTACTTATACAGAAGTAGCCATTTTTAGAATTTATATTGTACTGTTATTAAATAATAAATAGAATACATTTGTTTTGTTTTCTAACGCTTCCATGCTATAATTTATTAAGTGATATTCTTTGTACTGTAGAGTAATATACAGACCTGTAATTATACAACAACTGCTAAAGATTAATACAATGGAGCTTTTCTATTGGTCATTGCGTTTTATAGGCTATTGCTGCACTGTTGCCGATGCTGAAGAATTGACATTTTTCTTAAAAAAAAAACTAGTTTTTTCATGTAACTAAGTTATAAGCCTTTAAACATTGCGTCTTTATTATAGACATACTCTAATATCAGTTTTTCCCTGCAGGGGTGCAGACTAGCTGCACCTATTGAGAGGATTTAGATGTCCCTCGCGGTACCCGAGTATATCACACACTCACGACTTTAACACTTTACACTCTCACATTTAGGGAGGCGATAACAGCCTCAATGTGCTTTTCACCTTAAAATAACAACAAATTTCAGTAGGCCAACTAACAATATTAATTTCATTAATAGAAAACTGAGTATTTTAGAGTATGTTTATATATTTTGGAATATTGTGCTGACAATGGATCTTTGCCTTTTGTTCACACATTTGTTCCTGTATTGTACTACAGAATACAGTAGTTTGTTTTGGCGGAAGTTATTTTTATTGACATTTGTTTAATATTAAAATTAAGTTAGTTCATTAATACTGTAACATGTCAGTGTGTGGTTATTGCCTGTTAGTTTTGTTTACAAAGTAGATGATTCACTTTATACTCTTACAAATAAGTTTTGTTATTATTGATTAAAAATTCTATAAAACTAGTGTAATTTAGTAATAGAGCATTTTTACCATTAAATCAACGGAATTTGAGTGGTAGCCTGTAACAATACAGTAGTTTCATTTTTGTACAGTAATTTTAATGGCACCCACTCATCACATTACATTTAAAAACGTACGCTGTAATGTTTTGTTATGTTCCAATTATAATAGTGCTCTCTATTCTCGCCATTGTCTCTACAAGGGTTTAATGTAATTTTAATAGTACCTTCTACGATTAAAAAATACTGTACTGTAATTTTCTTAGTACCTAATGACTCAATTGAAATAGTACGCTCACATTGCCCCTATATAGAGTTTATTGTACTTTATTAGTAATATTGTGCCCCTCTATCCTTCATTGGCTATTAAAAAAGATATATTGTAATTTTATTGGTAATGCCCTGATTTAAATAATACCCTTTATCAACACTTCGCCACCAGGGTTTACTGTAATTTTAATAGTACCTTTTATCAATATTGCCTCTATACTGCATTGTAATTTTCTTGTTACGTAAAGTCCTAATTTAAATAATACCACATCATATTGTCTACACAAAGGGTTCGTTGTAGTTTTATTTGTAATATTGTTATTAAAATAGTGCTGTCTGTAATCACATTGTCTAAAAAAAATACTGTAATTTTCTTGGCGACTATTTTAAGTAGTACCCTTTGTCATCAGTACATTTACAGAGTTCATTATTCGTTTCTTTGATAGTTCTGTAAAAGTATATTTTTTTACAGCTTATGTAGACTACTTGTTACTCGGTGATTTATTTTTATTAGAAAAAATAAACTTCAAATAATTTAATTAATATGTTACTGTAATGTGGTACTGTAAAATTACCTTTATTGCCACGATATGATATTTATGCTCTGTCTACAATATAATCGATTTTATTGTGACATGTTTACATGTAATGGTTTAATATAATATTTAGCAAACTGTATATAATATGAAATTATGACTTGATTTATCAGATATTTAAACATAGGCCCTTCAATAATATTAAACTGTTACATAGCCTGTTTCCTTATTTTTATACAGAATTAAATTTTAATTAATAATTATATATTGTAAAATTTACTTAGACTCAACGTTTGTAATTCAAATGCCGTCGGAAATGTTGAAGTAAAGTAAATTTTTAGTGAACGGGTAAATATTTTATTGGAATATAATAGCAGATTAAATAGTTTGAATTTCTTTACAATACTGTGAAGTGAGAGTCCTTTGTGCATGGTATTTCATTATACATTTTATGTGGTTATTACATTGTGTTCAATAGAGAACCTCCATCTTCGAAAACCATATCTATTCTCACATATAGAGTATAGATATAGTTTTTGAAGATGGAGGTTCTCCGAAACACGTCAACGAAAGTAGAATTGACGAAGCTAGGGAAGGCAGATCATTATACTGAACACAGTGATAATAATCCTAGCAGAAAAGAAGAATATAAAAAGAATTTGGTTATTACTTGTTTATTAATATTTCAAAACCTGATTTTAAACTGTTACCCTAATTAAATTTTAATTTATAATGATACACTGTAAAATTTAATTAGACTCAACGTTTGTAATTCAAATGCCGTCGGAAATGTTGAAGTAAAGTAAATTTTTAGTGAATGGGTAAATATTTTATTGGAATATAATAGAAGATTAAATAGTTTGAATTTCTTTACAATACTGTGAAGTGAGAGTCCTTTGTGCATGGTATTTCATTTTACATTTTATGTGGTTATTACATTGTGTTCAATAGAGAACCTCCATCTTCGAAAACTATATCTATACTCGTATATAGAATATAGATATAGTTTTTGAAGATGGAGGTTCTTCGAAACACTTCAATGAAAGTAGAATTGACGAAGCTAGGGAAGGCAGATCATTATACTGAACACAGTGATAATAATCCTAGCAGAAAAGAAGAATATTAAAAGAATTTGGTTATTACTTGTTTATTAATATTTCAAAACCTGATTTTAAACTGTTACCCTAATTAAATTTTAATTTATAATGATACACTGTAAAATTTACTTAGACTCAACATTTGTAATTCAAATGCCGTCGGAAATGTTGAAGTAAAGTAAATTTTTAGTGAACGGGTAAATATTTTATTGGAATATAATAGCAGATTAAATAGTTTGAATTTCTTTACAATACTGTGAAGTGAGAGTCCTTTGTGCATGGTATTTCATTTTACATTTTATGTGGTTATTACATTGTGTTCAATAGAGAACCTCCATCTTTGAAAACTATATCTATACTCGTATATAGATTATAGATATAGTTTTTGAAGATGGAGGTTCTCCAAAACGCCAACAAAAGTAGAATTGACGAAGCTAGGGAAGGCAGATCATTATACTGAACACAGTGATAATAATCCTAGCAGAAAAGAAGAATATAAATGAATTTGGTTATTTCTTGTTTATTAACATTTCAAAATCTCATTTTAAACTGTTACCCTAATTAAATTTTAATTAATAATTATATACTGTAAAATTTACTTTAGTGAACGGGTAAATATTTTATTGGAATATAATAGCAGATTAAATATTTTGAATTTCTTTACAATACTGTGAAGTGAGAGTCCTTTGTGCATGGTATTTCATTTTACATTTTATGTGGTTATTACATTGTGTTCAATAGAGAACCTCCATCTTCGAAAACTATATCTATACTCGTATATAGAATATAGATATAGTTTTTGAAGATGGAGGTTCTCCGAAACACGTCAACGAAAGTAGAATTGACGAAGCTAGGGAAGGCTGGTCATTATACTGAACACAGTGATAATAATCCTAGCAGAAAAAAAGAATTTAGTTATTACTTGTTTATTAATATTTCAAAATCTTATTTTAAACTGTTACCCTAATTAAATTTTAATTAATAATGATACACTGTAAAATTTACTTAGACTCAACATTTGTAATTCAAATGCCGTCGGAAATGTTGAAGTAAAGTAAATTTTTAGTGAACGGGTAAATATTTTATTGGAATATAATAGCAGGTTAAATAGTTCGAATATCTTTACAATACTGTGAAGTGTGAGTCCTTTGTGCATGGTATTTCATTTTACATTTTAATGTGGTTATTACATTGTGTTCAATAGAGAACCTCCATCTTCGAAAACCATATCTATACTCATATGTAGAGTATAGATATAGTTTTTGAAGGTGGAGGTTCTCCAAAACACCAACAAAAGTAGAATTGACGAAGCTGGGGAAGGCAGATCATTATACTGAACACAGTGATAATAATCCTAGCAGAAAAGAAGAATATTAAAAGAATTTGGTTATTACTTGTTTATTAATATTTCAAAACCTGATTTTAAACTGTTACCCTAATTAAATTTTAATTTATAATGATACACTGTAAAATTTACTTAGACTCAACGTTTGTAATTCAAATGCCGTCGGAAATGATGAAGTAAAGTAAATTTGTAGTAAACGGGTAAATATTTTATTGGAATATAATAGCAGATTAAATAGTTTGAATTTCTTTACAATACTGTGAAGTGAGAGTCCTTTGTGCATGGTATTTCATTTTACATTTTAATGTGGTTATTACATTGTGTTCAATAGAGAACCTCCATCTTCGAAAACCATATCTATTCTCATATATAGAGTATAGATATAGTTTTTGAAGATGGAGGTTCTCCGAAACACGTCAACGAAAGTGGAATTGACGAAGCTAGGGAAGGCAGATCATTATACTGAACACAGTGATAATAATCCTAGCAGAAAAGAAGAATATTAAAAGAATTTGGTTATTACTTGTTTATTAATATTTCAAAACCTGATTTTAAACTGTTACCCTAATTAAATTTTAATTTATAATGATACACTGTAAAATTTACTTAGACTCAACATTTGTAATTCAAATGCCGTCGGAAATGTTGAAGTAAAGTAAATTTTTAGTGAATGGGTAAATATTTTATTGGAATATAATAGCAGATTAAATAGTTTGAATTTCTTTGCAATACTGTGAAGTGAGAGTCCTTTGTGCATGGTATTTCATTTTACATTTTAATATGGTTATTACATTGTGTTCAATAGAGAACCTCCATCTTCGAAAACTATATCTATACTCATATATAGAGTATAGATATAGTTTTTGAAGATGGAGGTTATCCAAAACACCAACAAAAGTAGAATTGACAAAGCTAGGGAAGGCAGATCATTATACAGAACACAGTGATAATAATCCTAGCAGAAAAGAAAAATTTTAAAAGAATTTGGTTATTACTTGTTTATTAATATTTCAAAACCTGATTTTAAACTATTACCCTAATTAAATTTTAATTAATAATAATACACTGTAAAATTTACTTAGACTCAACATTTGTAATTCAAATGCCGTCGGAAATGTTGAAGTAAAGTAAATTTTTAGTGAACGGGTAAATATTTTATTGGAATATAATAGCAGATTAAATAGTTTGAATTTCTTTACAATACTGTGAAGTGTGAGTCCTTTGTGCATGGTATTTCATTTTACATTTTAATGTGGTTATTACATTGTGTTCAATAGAGAACCTCCATCTTCGAAAACTATATCTATACTCATATATAGAGTATAGATATAGTTTTTGAAGATGGAGGTTCTCCGAAACACTTCAACGAAAGTAGAATTGACGAAGCTAGGGAAGGCAGATCATTATACTGAACACAGTGATAATAATCCTAGCAGAAAAGAAGAATACTAAAAGAATTTGGTTATTACTTGTTTATTAATATTTCAAAACCTGATTTTAAACTGTTACCGTAATTAAATTTTAATTAATAATTATATACTGTAAAATTTACTTAGACTCAACGTTTGTAATTCAAATGTCGTCAGAAATGTTGAAGTAAAGTAAATTTTTAGTGAACGGATAAGTATTTTATTGGAATATAATAGCAGATTAAATAGTTTGAATTTCTTTACAATACTGTGAAGTGTGAGTCCTTTGTGTATGGTATTTCATTTTACATTTTAATGTGGTTTTTACATTGTGTTCAATAGAGAACCTCCATCTTCAAAAACTATATCTATACTCGTATATAGAATATAGATATAGTTTTTGAAGATGGAGGTTCTCCAAAACGCCAACAAAAGTAGAATTGACGAAGCTAGGGAAGGCAGATCATTATACTGAACACAGTGATAATAATCCTAGCAGAAAAGAAGAATATAAAAAGAATTTTGGTTATTACTTGTTTATTAATATTTCAAAACCTGATTTTAAACTGTTACCCTAATTAAATTTTAATTTATAATGATACACTGTAAAATTTACTTAGACTCAACATTTGTAATTCAAATGCCGTCGGAAATGTTGAAGTAAAGTAAATTTTTAGTGAATGGATAAATATTTTATTGGAATATAATAGCAGATTAAATAGTTTGAATTTCTTTACAATACTGTGAAGTGTGAGTTCTTTGTGCATGGTATTTCATTTTACATTTTAATGTGGTTATTACATTGTGTTCAATAGAGAACCTCCATCTTCGAAAACTATATCTATACTCGTATATAGAATATAGATATAGTTTTTGAAGATGGAGGTTCTCCAAAACGCCAACAAAAGTAGAATTGACGAAGCTAGGGAAGGCAGATCATTATACTGAACACAGTGATAATAATCCTAGCAGAAAAGAAGAATTTTAAAAGAATTTGGTTATTACTTGTTTATTAATATTTCAAAACCTGATTTTAAACTGTTACCCTAATTAAATTTTAATTTATAATGATACACTGTAAAATTTACTACACATACAATGCCATCAGTCACTGTAACGACAATGGTGTTCTCTATTCGCAATGTATTGGCAAAGCAATCGGTGCAGATGTAAAAATCATATCCTGACCCAGGCACTTATCTGGGTTCAAACTAGAATTTTCTCCAACCACCAAAACTGTAATATCGTGTGTAGGATTGACAAAATTCGTAATATGAGGTTCTTGACAAAAATTGGAAGTGTTAAACAACTTTTTAAACTAATTTTGGCGGGGAACTTTTTACCATTTGATGGTCTTTCTTTAGATTTTATTAACAAAAGTCCTTGCCATAAGTGCGCCGTGAGCGAGACGGTAATCGTGAGCGAGATATTAGTAGTGAGCGAGACAGTAATCGTGAGCGAGACTGTAGTTGTGAGCGAGATAGTAGTCGTGAGCCAGACAGTAATCGTGAGCGAGACTGTAGTCGTGAGCGAGACAGTAATCGTGAGCGAGACTGTAGTCGTGAGCTAGATAGTAGTCGTGAGCGGGACAGTAATCGTGAGCGAGATATTAGTAGTGAGCGAGACAGTAATCGTGAGCGAGACTGTAGTCGTGAGCGAGACTGTAGTCGTGAGCGAGATAGTGGTCGTGAGCGAGATAGTAGTGGTGAGCGGGACAGTAATCGTGAGCGAGACAGTAATCGTGAGCGAGACTGTAGTCGTGAGCGAGACAGTAATCGTGAGCGAGACTGTAGTCGTGAGCGAGATAGTGATCGTGATCGAAACATTAATCGTGAGCGAGACAGTAATCGTGAGCGAGACAGTAATCGTGAGCGAGACAGTAATCGTGAGCGAGACAGTAACCGTGAGCGAAACATTAATCGCGAGCGAGACAGTAGTCTTGAGCGAGACAATAGTCGTGAGCGAGACAGTGATCGTGAGCGAGACAGTAGTCGTGAGCGAGACAGTAGTCGTGAGCGAGACAGTATTCGTGAGCGATACAGTAGTCGTGATCGAAACATTAATCGTGAGCGAGACAGTAATCGTGAGCGAGACAGTAATCGTGAGCGAGACAGTAATCGTGAGCGAGACAGTAACCGTGAGCGAAACATTAATCGCGAGCGAGACAGTAGTCTTGAGCGAGACAATAGTCGTGAGCGAGACAGTGATCGTGAGCGAGACAGTAGTCGTGAGCGAGACAGTAGTCGTGAACGATACAGTAGTCGTGAGCGAGACAGTAGTCGTGACCGAGACAGTAGTCGTAACCAAGACAGTAGTCGTGAGCGAGACAGTAACCGTGAGCGATACAGTACAGTAGTCGTGAGTGTAATCGTGAGCGAGACAGAATTCGTGAGCGAGACAGTAGTCGTGAGCGTAAGAAACCTTTTTAGGCTACTAAAGAAATGTGGATGACCGAATTTTTACCGACCGTACAAAACCAGTGTGTGTGTAAACTGCTTAAAACAGATTACTTTACTCGTTGGGGGCGAATCTTAAAATTAGGAGCATCTAAGGGGTACGAGGAACCATTTTGCAAAATTATTGTTCACGATAAATAGTGATGAGCATGATATTGGTATTTCGATTATGTGTAGAAAAATGTTGCTCTGACGTCGGGCCTTTTTAAGCATCTAGCATGCCAAGTTTTTAATGCCCATTTTTATTGCACATCTAGAGCACAAACAACTTTTACAATTGCAGCTTCAAACGAGAACTATTCGTCCTTCGTCCTATAGGATAAATGTACCGTACTGTATAGATAAGAAGATTGGACTAAACATTACTGTAATTCCTTATCCAAAAAGGAAGGATGCAAATAAAATCAAAGGGACGACCTCCCCCCCCCCTGAAAATAATTCAGTAGGAGCCTTGCCTTTTTACAGTATGGGCCTACACTTTAAATACAAATGAAAAAATATCTTACCATATGCCTATATTTAAAAACATTGCAATAATTTATCGAAAGAAAATTCAGATTCGAAATGTATGCAAAGTATGGCCTGCCATATGAAAGTGGAACTGACCTTCAGCTGTGAAATTGTTTTTCTCTTGAAATAAGTAATAAAGCTTTAATGTCGATTAAAACTGTTTTTACTTAATTACAGTGAACATGTAACTTATTAAAATTGTTTTATATTTTTTAACGTAGTTTTATTTAATAAATATTTTTCAATATCTTTATCGTCTGAGAAAAAAAATCATGGTTCGTCTATAGTCAATCGTGTAATGATTTGCTTTGTTTACCTGCAATTTTAGTAATAAATTAATTAGAAGTATTAATTATTAGAAATATTATTATATTTATTATAATTATAATTTATAATTATATTAGAAATATTAAATAATTTTGTATACCTATTACCATGTTAACGATAATTTAGAAAAAAATGTATTATGAAAATACGACTGGACATCTACTTCCAAGGATTGAACTTTTTTTGTTCAAATTCTGTAAATTGCATAAATGTTTAAAAAAATGAAAAGATCTGAACTGTTTTTGTGTAGTGTGTTATTTCCTCCTTGGGGTCAGTTAACAAAACATTTAATATTGTCTTAAAAGATTAAATTTGAAAACATACGGTCGAGGAAATCGGTTTTAACCTGAGTAGTTGGGAAAATTTGTCCAGCCAGACTTAATTGGTTGTGAAACTCGGCAGCTAGTTTAGCCAATTAGACTAATGAGGAAGCGGGATCATAAACAAAGCAACGGGAGCAACTGCGGCTCGAATTAAGAAGTTCGACATACTTCCAGAGGCGGTGAAAATAGAAATTTAATTTATTCCTTAAGACTAGAAAACTTTTTATTTTCGGATTGACATTTTTGACAGGTTTTATTTTTTTATACGAGGTGTGTTCAGAAAGTAACGAGAATTTTTTAATTTCGCGGGCTTGGAGATCCGATTGCTAAACATTTTTTTTATTATGTTGGTATACATGCTCTTGAAGTATGATAAAACTTTCAGCTGTTTTCATTGTTGACTTTGTCTGTGACAGCCACTAAGGTTAGACGTGTTTTTATGAGCTCGGCGATTTTCGTTTGTTAAAAGAAATGGATCAAAGAATTTGTATCAAATTTTGCGTAAAAAATGGAATAAAGTGTGAAATGTTAACAAAGGCCTATGGTGAGTCTGCTATGAGTAAAGCAAGAGTTTACGAGTAGTATAAGCGTTTCCAAGAAGGCCGTGAAAACGTTGAAAATGACGAATGCCCCAGCACATCAACAACCGATGAAAACGTGGAAAAAGTGAAAGAAATGGTTATGAACAATAGCCGAATCAATTAGAGAGGTCGCTGATGATGTTGGCATATAGATTGGATCATGTCATGACATTGTTTCCAATGTTTTATGTATGAAACACGTGGCAGCAAAATTCGTTCCAAAATTGTTGAATTTTGAACAAAAACAGCGACGAATGGAAGTTGCTCAGGAGTCACTAAATGAAGTCAACGACGATGCAGAATTACTGAAACGTATTATAACAAATGACAAAACATGGGTTTACGGATATGACGTCGAACTAAGTCTCAATCATCCCAGTGGAGGTATTCTGGCTCGCCTAGACCGAAAAAGGCTCGTCAAGTGCGGTCGAACTTGAAGGTTATGCTCAATGTGTTCTTCGATATTAATGGCATAGTGCATCATGAATTCCTGCCACCAGGTGAAACGTCAATAAGGAGTACTACCTACATGTTCAACGCCGTTTGCGTGAAGCAATCCGAAAAAAAACGCCCGGATCTGTTGAAAAACAATCCATGGCTTTTGCACCAGCTCACACTTCATTGCTTGTTCGTGAATTTTTGGCCAAAAACAGTACTGTAACGATGCCCCAGCCTCCATATTCGCCAGACATGGTTCCGTGTGACTTTTTCCTATTTCAAAAAATAAAGAGAACCTTAAAGGGCCGTCGTTTTACAGCCGTAGACGACATTAAAAGCGCATTGCTGAAAGAACTAAAGGCTATCTAAAAGATCGAGTTTGAGAAGTGTTTCAAGGATTGGAAGAAGGGCTGGCACAAGTGCATAATCTCCAATTGGGACTATTTTGAAGGCGACAACATCAATGTAGAAGAATAAATAAATATTTTGTTCAAAAAATTAAAATTCTCGTTACTTTCTGAATACACCTCGTATGTATATATATATATATATATATATATATATATATATATATATATATATATATATATATATAATTAACCTAATACCACATTTCTACCACAGATCACAGTAGTAAAGACATGTTAGGCTTTCATAATTTTGGTTTTCATTTATTAAAGTGCTTAATGGCAGTGAAGGCTTTTCTTTTCTTTAGAACTTGTGTTGAAATAATGGAAACGCCTACCTTTTGTAAAATGGTTTTTGTTATTTTTCAATTAAAACTGATTTACTGAATTTAGTAACTTACTTATCTGTTAATTGCTTCTTATAGATTATAACCCAATGGCTACTCCCAGCGTATCAGTATGCGTAAATTGTCTAAATTTGATCTAAATTGTCTGCTGTACTGCTGGAGCCGTTGAAGATCACTGCTTTGTGTTTTACAACTTCACTGATGACATCCACATTCTAGTCTCTGTGCAATTCGTCATTGTCAATGTACCACGGAACGTTTACTATGTTTCAAAGAGCTTTGTTTTGGAACTTTTGAGTAGTAACTGTTCTTTTTGGTACAGCCCTAGATTTCTATACCGTACATCGAAACTGATTAAATCATTTGCTGATGGAGCAGCAACGCTTGTGCCGAACCGGCAGCGCTCCTCTGTCCCAAAAGCCAATACATATTTTTTGTATCTTAGACTTAATTTTTTCTGTCTCGACTTGAGCCTTCCATTTCAGTTTAGCATCCTAAGGCCATGCTGAAGTATTTTTTTTTCTTTTTGGTGTTTAACGACGTCCGACTATTGTGCACACTTGGGCTAATGCAGACGATGGGATGATTTATAGCGTATGACAATGCCAAGCCCTCGCCGGGAATCGAACCCGGGTCCTCGGGGTAAAAGCCTAGTACGCTATCCACTAGACTACCGAGGCGGCTTCCATGCTGAAGTAATTTGCCGTGTTTAAATAAGGGATTCTGGGAATCCACTTCTGTTGACTGTTCTGTTCCTGAAATATGTTGACTGTTATTCAGTTTTATTCTCCAAAGTGGTATTCAGCTACTCATTGCGTCGATTAAGCTTTGCCATTTATTTGGGATCTCTTTGACAGTGTTCTAACAGCCATTATTGCTGTATCACCTGCAAATGTTGCCAAGTTAACGTTACCAGAAACTAGTATATCTTCTAAAAAGCGGCCGTCTCGGTGGCTTAGTGGATAGCGTACTGGGTTTCACCCCGAGGATCCGGGTTCGATTCCCGGCGAGGGCTTGGCATTTTCGTACGCTATAAATCATCCCATCGTTTGCATTAGCCCAAGTGTGCACAATAGTCGGACGTTAAACACACAACAAAAAAAAAATCTTCTAAAAAACAGGTACAATACTGATCCTAAGACACTTCCTTGTGGAACTGTGAAATATTAGTTACCATGAAGGTATGAAATTTTCTTCTCATAAAATATGGTTGTGTGTTTATTGTGACATGAAAGGCTTAAATAAGTAATTGAATTTGTAAGGTTACTATTGCACTGCGACTTCTCGTATTGTGCCCCGTAGGATTTGGACCCCGCAGGGGGGTGCAGATTAGCTGCACCTATTGAGAGGGTTTAGACGCCCCTCGCGGTGCCCGAGTCTAACAACACACACTTACAACACTACACTTACGACTTAAATACTTTACACTATCTACATTTAGGAATTTGCTAGCCGCCTCGGTGGCCTAGTTGATAGCGTACTAGGCTTTCACCCCGAGTACCCGGGTTCGATTCCCGGCCAGGGCTTGGCATTTTTATACGCTATAAATCATCCCATCGTCTGCATTAGCCCAAGTGTGCACAACAATCGGACATTAAACGCCAAAAAAAAAAAAAAAAAATTTAAGGACGAGAAAGCCATTCTCACTATTGTGACAAAAGAGAAAGTGTAATTATCTGAAGCCGAGAAGGTTTTCAAAAGTTTCATATCAACACTTGACGGCAAATCGTTTGCCACTGTCGCCTCCAGCGGTATGACCTCTTGTGCAAATTACTAAGGACTCACTAAAATTGTGAAAGCATTGACAGAGCAAGTAACTCAACTGTTAACTTTGATTTCTGCTGATACCACTCCAGTTTCAGTTTCGAAATCATCTGCTGTACCTTCCCACTTCTAAACTAAATGAAACTTCCTCTTCCAAAGTCGCTGCAAAGATCCTTGTGGCTAAGGCTTCCAAACTTGCACTTCCAGAAGCAATTCCATCTACTTCCAATTTGGGTTTACGGACAAAGTCACGTTCCTCCTGGACTAGGAGGATTTTTCCCTCCTAAACACCCACGTGAACACATTAAAGTCATGGGGTATACAAAGCAGGATTCTTGCTTTTATTAAAAACTTTTTATATAATAGATATTGGAAGTACTTTATCAGATCGTTTCTATTTAGAGAATAGTGTTCCACAGGGGAGTGTACTTGGTGTTGCCAAGCATTTGCAATCAACAGCTTAACTTCTAATGTACAGTCCCCTGTTTTATATTCCCTCTTTGTGGACGATTTTACTGTATATGTATGCACCAGAAATATAACAACAGCTGAAAGATCCCTTCAGATGGTAATAAATAGATTGTAGACGTGGACGAGATCTACTGGTTTTAAATTCTCTGCTGCTAAAACTCAATGTATTGACTTCAGTTGCCGTCGACAGATCCAAGCTCCTTTGTTATATTTCGATGGTATAACTACGGACTATTCCATCCGTTCAATTTTTTGGTTTATTATTAGACGAAAGACTCTTTCATGGGGGTCCAAAATTAAACATTATAAAACAGTGATCAAGCCGGAAGCACTGCACGCAGCAGAAACATTAACCATGAATCGCATAGGCCAGATGGAAAAGCTTGAAATAACGGAAAGGAAAATCTTAAGAAAAATTATAGGAACAAAATTTCAGGATAATAAGGTAGTATATATAAGAAATGAAGCTCTCTATAAGAAAATTGAAAAACTGTCAGATACTATGAGAAAAAGGAGAATAAATTTTTATGGCCATCTTCTTAGAATGAATTCCAATAGATTGACGAAACAGATGTTTGATTTTTTCCATAATCGTAAAACAAAACCGAACTGGTTTAAAGAAATTGAAAAAGACCTAATAGAATTAAAAATTACAGAAAATTCACTGCTTGACCAAACTGCTAAGATAAGTACCAAGGACGAAAGAATAAGATTCCAAGATAAAACCAAAATAAGACCTAAACCTATCATTTCAGAAGAGGAGAGGAAAAGAAGATCGGAAAGAATGAAGAGCTACTGGGAACAAAGAAAAGTACAGCGCACAAGAAATGATTGATTCAGCGTACCCCAAAGAGGGTGAAACGAAAAGAAGAAAGACGAAAGACTATCTTGGAACCCTCAAGTGCGTGATTTAAGGTCACTATGTAATAACATTCTCATATATTGACAGTTTTTAGTTGCTTCCGTTGGATTGCTGATAGAACCTGTATGCTGATATTTTATCGTGCTATAATTCGTTCACGAATTGATTATGGCAGCATTGTAATGTAGAACACAAATTGTATTTTAGTGAGAGTGGCTATAGGTAAGCAGCTTAGAAAACCGCTAAGAGCACCAGTGGGGCAGAGAGAAAAAATGTGCAAGTGAAAGGTCATGCCCCCACTATGTCACCAAAGCTCTCTCCTTTTCCTTCACTATCGCTGAGTAATAACAGTTTGTAGACTCAGATTGGCAGATCCTGAGTCCCTGAACTGTTGGAGGAAGCTGGAGGGGAATTCCTACATGCATGAGAAATTCTCGCGCAGGCCGTTTACAAAGTGGCTGGACTACAACAGCAGCGTGACAGCGTTGTATCCGAGTTCACAAAGCGTTGTAACCGAGCCTAAAATACACGTACACTTAATATAGAATATTGGGGACATTATGAAATCAGCGCTATAACCGAGGGCGTTACAACCAAGGTCGACTGTATATTCCTCTGCACGGCCATCCACTTTAACGAAACTAGATCCAGTCCATCACGCTTCAATCCGTCTTGTGTTTGGTGCTTTTCGTTCAAGCCTCGTCGTGAGTATTCTCGCCGAGACCGACGAACCTCACTCTCGATATAAACAGCAGCTACAAGTAACAAACTTATCTAATTTATTATGTAAACCATGCCATCCTGCTTTTGATACCGTTTTCAACAATCAGTTCCCCGCAGGGGGGTGCAGACTAGCTGCACCTATTGAGAGGATTTAGACGTCCTCGCGGTACCCGAGTCTAACACACACTTACACTTACAACACTACACTTACGACTTTTAACACTTTACACTCACACTTACATTTAGGGAGGCGATAATAGCCTAAATGTGCTTTTCGCCTTAAAATAAAATTTAAAAAATAATAAAATCAACAATCAGTTGCTCCAAAAATATGGTATTCGACCACATGCCACTGCCCGGATTGGCATTTGAGCTTCCAGTGTTTTTGACAACTGACGTATCGAACTACCCCCAGTGTTCGAATGGTCCTTCTGTGTTGTTCCTCCATGGATAATCAACTTGCCAACCTTCGATTTATCACTTTGTCTGTACCTTAAACACAACACTCCTGACGTTGTATACCATTATGAGTTTTCCCGTCTGCGAATTCGTATCCATCTACTGAAATTATTTTCACTGGTGGTTCGAAAATGAATAATAAAGTTAGCTGTGCATTTTAATCAACAGACCAATCGTACAATTATGGATTATCCTCAATTTGCAGTGTATTCACTGCCGAACTCTGAGTCATATTTATTTTTTTAGCCGCCTCGGTGGTCTAGTGGATAGCGTACTAGGCTTTCACCCCGAGGACCCGGGTTCGATTCCCGGCGAGGGCTTGGCATTTTCATACGCTGTTAATCATCCCACCGTCTGCATTAGCCCAAGTGTGCACAATAGTCGGACGTTAAACACACAAAAAAAAAAAAAAAAAAAAAAAAAAAAAAAAGTCATATTTAAGGCTTTGAACACCGTTGAAGCCTATTGTCTCTGTTACCTAGTTCGTTCCGATTCAAAAAGTGCACTTCATGCTATTCACGAGATGCACTCGGTAAACCTTTTGTTCTAAGATATTCTATGTGTACAGACTTGAACTACGAGGTGTTGTATTACGTTCCCGTAATAAATCTTTAATTATTTGCTAGCTACAGAGGAGAAGGGGTGTGGGCCATAACTAATTTTGTATATAATTTCAATGAACCATTTGTTGAGCGCCACGTTGTCTTTAATTTTAATATAATTTATACCCCATTGTTTAGGCCAAGACAACGAGAGAGTGCTCAGGGTGACCAAAGAAATCAGAGTTGTTGCTTTTCAAAAATTTATAATTGTCTTGTGTTTTTTTAATGTGCCACATTAAAAGTTAAAAAAAAAACAAGTAGTGACAGTAAAAAATATTTAAATTAATTATTTCTGTTTTCATACAATACTGAAAGGGAAAAAATAATTAAAGAACATTTATAATGGTAAATTAGTTCAACTGTCAGCAAGGCAAACAACAACAAAAATCTTTTTTTTTTGGTGTTTAACGTCCGACTATTGTGCACACTTGGGCTAATGCAAACGATGGGATGATTTATAGCGTATTAAAATGCCAAGCCCTGGCCAGGAATCGAACCCAGGTCCTCGGGGTGAAAGCCAAGTACGCTATCAACTAGGCCACCGAGGCGGCTGGAAGCAACTCTGCTGCCGCCAATCACGCAACGTGTTATTTTAGCGAATTCTTTATGTCATTCTAAGTATTTATTTCTCTTGGATGGGGAGAATGAGTGAGCAGTTATGGATAATAAGAAATTGAAGGTAATTAAAAATACTGTTCGTCCTTGGAGGTCGTCAATACGTGCAAGTCGTAGGGAAGCGGTGGTGGTTACCCGCCTTAGAATTGGTATGGATTCTAACGGTATGAGGCGATGACCCACCTCAATATGACTTTTGTAGAGAACCATCGCAGTAAGACACACACACGTACAAGCGCGCACACACACACATATATATATATATATATATATATATATATATATATATATATATATATATATATATAATGCATGCGAGACGCTAGCACTCCACACAAAAACTATTATGGAGGATATTTTGAAGGAAGAACGCAAAATCTTGAAGAAGATCCTTGGCCCGAGATTAACAGAAGATGGATACAGGTTGCACTCCCGGAAGACCACAGAGAAGATATCGAACCTGGCAGCAGATATCGGAAGAAGAAGGCTTCGGTTCTATGGACACATCAGTAGACTCCCAACAACGAGACTTGCCAACAGCATCCTTAAGTGTATACAATGAGTTAAATCAACAACGTCGTGGATCGCACAAGTCGAATAGACCTGCATGACGTAGAAATAGACTCAACAGACGTTGAAGACAGGCGCTCATACAGGAGAAAAATGCTCGGTTGGAAGGTCCCAGAGAATGAAATCCCAAAGAGAGCAGGGGTAAAATGGACGGAGGAGCGGAAGAGGATCCATGGGGACAGGATGA
>CM040182.1:65190487-65215487 GCA_022606455.1 Callitettix versicolor | reverse complement strand
TCCTATAATTTCTAGCCTATTTGTTAACTCAATCCATCAAACTTTATTAATTCTCGACAAATTTATAAGCCATTTAAATGGCCATTTATAACTCAGTGTTTGTTAGTTTTTATTAAAACGATAAAGCCGCCTCGGTGGCCTAGTTGACTGCGTACCAGGCTTTCACCCCGAGGACCCGGGTTCGATTCCCGGCCAGGGCTTGGCATTTTCATACGCTATAAATCATCCCATCGACTGCATTAGCCCAAGTGTGCACAATAGTCGGACGTCAAAAAAAATTTTTTAACGATCAACTGGTTTCTAAGATTTTTTGATATTTTACATACTTTTTTGTATTTATGGACCTCAACAAATATGTACGATAAGCCTATAGGGTTATTTTATTAGGAATGAAGATGGCTTGTTTAAGTGCTGACAACTTACCAGTAAGTTTGTACAAATCCAGTTTAAAGAATTCAGACGAAGATACGGCCAACACCAGTTGTGACGCGAGCGATTTCAGTAGTCGGCTGGAAGTAGACGATGAGGACGACGAAGTTTTAAGTGTTGGCTGTGAAAGTCCTGTTTTGAAAAATTCACCAACTTCAGAAAGTTTTTTTTTTAAGCCTCTCGATCTTTTTCAGTATCCAAAAGTAGCGTCAGAAGAATAAGATTCAAAATTGATTTTTGTGTTTTGATATCAAATACGTTTCAAAAACAGAGGCAGGCCTACAGTGTGTTCCATGTATTCTTATTGTTCTAGTCCGCGTCGCGGCAGTGCAGACGACACGAAAATCAGTCTTGTTAATAATAAATAGTTTATATTTGATGTGCAAGTCATTGTAAGCATCAGTATAAGTAGGGTGGTCCACGGGAAACGGATGTTTTTGAATCGCCTTGTACTCGACGACTGGTTGAGGGGAGACCAGAGGTGTACATCACTCAACCCCCCCCCCCATTTCATGCCAATATGCCACTGTGGACCAAAGATCATCGCGTGTTTGCGTAAGATACTTTTGTAAAAAGTGGTGAGTCCGTGGTTGAAACTCAATGATACTTCAGGCGTCACTTTCATATCGGGCGCTATGGTGAAATACCGAGTCGTAATACCATTTTAAGGTGGCTGAATGCATTTATGTCTAAGCCACCTGGCCCCACTCACTCTGGATAGAGTGAGAGAGGCGATTCAGCGCAGTCCCGGCCGTTCTGCTAAGCGTCACGCTACGGAACTTTGAGTAAGAGCACTGTAAAGCTTATCTTACACAAGGTAGCCGCCTCGGGGGCCTAGTTGATAGCGTACTAGGCTTTCACCCCGAGGACCCGGGTTCGATTCCCGGCCAGGGCTTGGCATTTTCATACGCTATAAATCATCCCATCGTCTGCATTAGCCCAAGTGTGCACAATAGTCGGACGTTAAAAAAAATCTTACACAAGGTAGCCGCCTCGGTGGCCTAGTTGATAGCGTACTAGGCTTTCACCCCGAGGACCCGGGTTCGATTCCCGGCCAGGGCTTGGCATTTTCATACGCTATAAATCATCCCATCGTCTGCATTAGCCCAAGTGTGCACAATAGTCGGACGTTAAAAAAATCTTACACAAGGTAGCCGCCTCGGTGGCCTAGTTGATAGCGTACTAGGTTTTCACTCCGAGGACCCGGGTTCGATTCCCGGCCAGGGCTTGGCATTTTCATACGCTATAAATCATCGGCGTTAAAAAAATCTTACACAAGGATTTAGGGTTACACCCGTGTAAAATTATAACTGTACAGAAGTTAAATGCTGCAGATCATCAAGAACACCTCACGTTTGCTGAGACAGTGTTAAACATGTTCGAAGAGAAAGAGGAACTGACAATTTTGATGAGTGATGAAGCTGATTTCCATTTGAAAGGGGTTATTAATAAGCAGAAATATTGTTATTGGGTTTTGGAAAATCCTCATGTGCTACAGCAGAGACCATTACACAGTTCAAGAGTGACCGTTTGGTGCTCTGTAGGAAAGTGTGGGATTTTTGGACCGTTTTTCTTTGAAAAAAATGAAATTTCTGACTGTGACTTTTAATCGATACCTGAATATGATAACAGACATTTTTAGGCCAAAAATTGAAAGATTAGAAATCAACATGGATTACGTATGGTCCAGCAAGACGGAGCTACTGCTCATACGGCCCAAGCTTCTATGGCTGCAGTTCGAGCTGTTCACAGAGCGAGTGATCTCACGGTTTGGTGATGTTGCGTGGCCTCCGCGCTCATACGACCTATCTATGTGTGATTTCTTCCTTTTGGGTTACCTTAAGGCACATGTTTACAAAGAAAAACCACGTACTCTGGAAAATTTGAAGGCTGCAATAAGAAACCACACTGAGCTAATCAACGAACAGTTATTGGGCAGAGTGGAAGCAAAATCGAGAAGGACTGGAGATGTGTGTTCGTCACAACGGCCGTCATCTGGGTGACGTAATTTTTAAAAATTGAAGTAATGTAATTTGATAGTACTTAAAGTAAAGCAAAGATAGATATAGTTTTTGAAGATGGTGGTTCTCCGAAACGCGTCAACGAAAGTAAAATTGACGAAGCTAGGGAAGGCAGATGATTATTATACTGAACATAGCGATAATTTTTTTTTTTTTTTTTAACGTCCGACTATTGTGCACACTTGATCTAATGCAGACGATGGGATGATTTATAGCGTATGAAAATGTCAAGCCCTGGCCGGGAATCGAACCCGGGTCCTCGGGGTGAAAGCCTAGTACGCTATCAACTAGGCCACCGAGGAATCCTAGCAGAAAAGAAGAAAAATATTAAAAGAATTTTAATGTAATTTTTCTTTTAAATGGCATTACTTTACCTTTATTTCTGCATAAATAAAATTTATCTGTGTTAGAACTAACGGAGCAGTGATTTTTTCAAAACCATCCGTTTCCCGTGGCCCACCCTGTACGTACTTATGAGTAGGCCTACTGGATTTTAAGTGTAAAACACATAAGTTTCAACGCGATTCTTAATGGATACCTATGGAGGCGCAGTCTATAGTACTTTAAAAGCATATGCTTGAACATTTTATGATTAGGCTATTGCTTATAGGCCTGCAGGTGGTCTTATAGGCCTAGAGGCAACAATTAGGCAGTGTAAACAAACCGATAGTTTAAGGTAATTTCCATAATAGCCTACATGGTCTAGTTAGACAGACCATTTGCTTTGGTCCATTATAGCCTGTAGGCCTAACTATTTAAAGTAGCCAAAATATAAAGAAAGTTTAGCGATCATTGAAAAATATATTTTGAGACTTGATGAATCCGCTTTTATTTCCCTGTGTTCAAAAAAACTGGTTAGGCCTATGACTTCCAAGATGTGTTTGCAAAACGCGTGAACTGAACACGACCTATTTTCTTGGAATTCGGCACGTAAATCTCGGGATTTTAAAATTTTTGCGAAAATTATTTGTTGAGCCTATTTTGTAAAAAAACTGTTAAAAATGAAATTCACAAAATCAATTCTTGACCGCATTTTGCTCAAATGTTCCAAATACAACTTAGGCTGTAAGTGTTGTCTCCAAAATGCCGGTTTGGTAATAGTCGAAAAAACTGAAAAATTGGCCTAATTTTTCGAAATTATCGATTCAAAAGATTTTGCTCATAGGTGTTATGTGAAGATTCGAAACAGAAATTAGTTTGACAAAATTTGAAATGAAAGATAGTTCTCCGTAGAAAATCGAAAATTGCATTTAAGCAGTAGGCCTAAGTCGCGTAGGATTATTGATTTAGCCTGCACAAATTATGGCAAATGTCAAAATAAGAATTGCAGGCTATTTCATCATTAAGTGGGCCTAATGATTTTAAAAACAATAGTATCAGGTTAGTGAATTCTTGGTACGAAATTATAGTTTACATAACCTAAAAATACTAGAAAGGAGAATCACGAGGAAAATTTTAGGCCCAGTGGAAACTAAGATCTAATGATACAGGAACATAGAGGACATGACAGAGACGATAAGGAAGAGAAGACTGCAATTTTTTTGACATATGTACAGGATGAATGATTCAAGACTGGCGAAAAGGATACTCAAGTACCTATGGGATAAAAAGTCAACTAGATGGATTCAAGAGGTAAGGAAAGATTTAGAAAGAAATAATATTAAAGAAGAAGAAACGCTGAAAAGAGAGATTTTTAGAAAGAGGATATTGAGTGTGGAGGGATTCCAAGGAAGATTGCAGAGGAAACATGGTGCGAAGTGGTCCGAAGACAGAAAGAGGCTGCATAGTGAAAGGATGAGGGAATATTGGAGGGAACGGAAGAGAAAACAGAAAAGTGAAGAATTGAAATTGTCACGTGGTCCCTAGCAGGCCTCATCGAAAGAAGTATTAGGTTAGCTTCAACTTATAAATTAGGCCTACTAACATTGTTATTCTAAAACTACTAAATTCAAGCTATGAAGATTATGTATTTATTGATTCTATGTAGCGTGTAGTGCAGCAGTTCAGTGGTTGTCTTATTTGTTGGTTTGTTGACCGACAAAAGACGTACAAATTTTCTAAACTTGGCCTAATTGCGTGATATTAAATGGTTAGGCTAGGCCTATAAAAATATGTGTTAAAAAGTCTGTTTTTTTTAATCAATGGGGGGATTACAAGGCCCTGGATACGCCTATGCTGATCCAGCCTTGTAAAACTTAACCCCTGTAAAATTCTGAACAAAGTTGTTCTGATCAAAACACATTTGAAGACAAATTTAATACAGTAGATTTATTCCTTTGGGAAAAAAATTGTTGGAATTAAACTAATATAACCCTAATATCAGCTGTTTAATGTATTTTTTTTAACAAATTGCGTACAAAATATTATTTAAAAAACAGCTGACTGGTCAATAGACTCAATGTTTAAACTAAATATTAAACTATTAAACTAATTTTAAGGTTACAATCGTATCACAATCGTAAAACTGCAAAAAAATGTCTCATTGAACCAAAAAATAAAAATCACGTTTCATGTTTTCTCTTCCTTTTTTTTATTTTAATTGCGATATTTGATCGAAAACACGACAAGTGAACATAACTAGTAGCCTATCAACTGTTCAATGAAACCAGCTGATCTTTACGAGTCTATATAAGAACAGCTGATCTTTTAATATAAATACCAAAATTAAATTAACGCTTCATTTCATGTACTTGAATTGGTCATGCGTCTTTATAGTTTCCGTAGTGTAATGGTTATCACGTGTACCTCACACGCTCAAGGTCACCGGGCGGAAACACGGTAATTTTTAATTATAAGTAATTTAATATGAGACTTGCTACGCGCGAAATAGGCTATACTGTTAGGCCTATTTATATAGGCCTAAACATATGAACATCTATATAAACATATTCTATATATATAATATTCATAATAATAATATAAGAATTATTCATAATATTCATATCTATATTTGGCATTTTCATACGCTATAAATCATCCCATCGTCTGCATTAGCCCAAGTGTGCATAATAGTCGGACGTTAAACACAAAAAAAGATTTTATATATATAGGCCTATATATATATATATATATATATATATATATATATATATATATATATATATATATTTCTATCGATAAAGTGCTGCCCCCCGCAGGAGAGTGCAGACTAGCTGCACCTATGAGAGGATTTAGACGTCCCTCGCGGTACCCGAGTCTAACACACATTTACACTTAGGGCCTACAACACTACACTTACGACTTTAACACTTTACACTCACACTTACATTTAGGGAGGCGAGTGATTAATGTGCTTTTTGCCTTAAAATACCAACAACAACAAAATCGATAAAGTGCTACAAAATTGTATATATATATATATATATATATATATATATATATATATATATATATGTGTGTGTGTGTGTGTGTGTGTGTGTGTGTGTGTGTGTGTGTGTGTGCACAATAGTCGGACGTTAAAAAAAAAAAAAAAAAAAAAAAACGCATCACGTATCCACGTCGCGCCTCGGCAATGATAACCTTAAAGGTTTTTCGCCGGGGGGGGGGGGAAATCACGTATCCCGCAAAATCCAACATCACAACCAGTCCTAAAACACGTTAAAACTTCCAGGAATAGGCACAGAAAAGTTCAAGCCATATCGACTTCGGGACGAGCAGGGTTAGTCTGCAGTTCGGGCAGGGGTGTCCTCTAGTTTTTTATTATTTTTAATGCAAAATGCTTAAAGTAAGCCTAATTAAGCTAATCGCTTAACAAATAAAACGCACCTGTTGTGTGAAATGTTTTAAAAATCTTATCTTACAGTAGACCGCTCTTAAGTTACGCTACCAGTAGCTTTGCAGCCTAAGAGTAATTTGCAGTTCTAGTTGTCGGACTACCGCGATAGTTGTACCAGTGGACCCCAGACCTATCGTAACAAATTATCGTAGGCTCGCTGTACAAGTGCGTTAACATTTTACATGGAGATTCCTTATTAAACTTTCGGCGTGGATAGTGAGCAAAAGGCTATATAGACCTATTTATTATGTAAGTATGCGTGCGTGTTGATAGTCGGAGATAAGCCGAAGAGAGAGATAGAAAGAGATTTCATGATAATTGAATGGATGTAGAGACAGAATAAAAAGAGACGGAGAGGTGGGGAACAAAGAGAGGTGAATAGCTGTCAAAGGAAAACAGGATTGTTTTCTATTACACAATAATTTATTACTGTTCCAAATAATATAGGGAACATTCCGACAGGAGACCACACACGGAGCTTAAATTGCATCGCGATAACTTTTACTATTGGCCTAAATTAAACCACGCCTATAACATGTATTCCGATTGGTCTCCGCTCAGTCACTGCCCTCTTGCCCCCTCTTCGTGGCCGTTCGGAAGTATCTGCGCGCTACCGAGACATCTGACGATCTAGTAAGCGCTTACATCTCTTGCCGATGTGTTCTAGATTTTTGAGGTTAGATTTCCCGATTTTCGGCATAGGGTTTTTAATGAGTGGGGTGGACGAATGTCTTTAGCCACGCCTACTCTTTCTTCAGAGTCTGGAGAATCTGTTTTACAGCCATATTTCAGCAATTCGGTTACTACCTAGGCTAATTAATTGTGGTGATATGGACATTGTGTGTTGTGTCGACAATAGGCCTACACTTATTTTGTATCTAGGCCTGTATATTAATATACACAGGCGTAAGTTGATATTTGAAAGTGGCATACGGATAAAAGTGTAGAATAGTTCGATAGGCTGTAAGGAAAGTGTAGGCTATAAGCTGATATCGAAGTGCTATGCTATGGATGCTACAACCAGTGCTTGTGCTGTCCGAATATAGGCCCTAACACCGACATGGAACTAATCGCGGTTAGAAATTTGTTCGATTTTGTGTAGAAATTATGGGCCTAATTTAGGTTGTCCGAATACTTGATTAGGCCTATTTATTTTGTTTAATGTAATAAGTATGGGTAGTAGCAATCTTAACGTGTATTCGTATTAGGCCTACAATATCGGTAGGTTCCATCCAGCCCCATGTTTTACAATTTGTTGTACGACATATTTTGAGAGTTGACTATTTTATTAGAAATGAAGATGACTTGTTTAAGTGCTGACAACTTACCGGTAAGTTTGTACAAATCCAGTTTAAGGAATTCAGACGAAGACACGGCCAGCACCAGTTGTGACGCGAGCGACTTCAGCAGTCGGCTGGAAGTAGACGATGAGGACGACGAAGTTTTAAGTGTCGGCTGTGAAAGTCCTCCACCGATCAGGCCTATCTCTTCCTCTACCTCGGCCGAACCCGATCCCCAAATTCCGACTTTAAAGTTCAGCATAGATAACATCTTAAGGCCCGAGTTCGGAGATGTGCAAAGAAAATGGACGAACGTTGTGAAAAAAACCAAATGCGCGCCTATAGATCTCTCAAAAGAAACCAAAACCGAAACGACTGTGAGTGCTAATTCCTCGACTGACTCCCAACAACCGATGTTGTGGCCGGCTTGGGTTTATTGCACCAGATACTCTGACAGGCCGTCTTCTGGTAAGTGTCTAAACTTCATAAAACTTAGGATAACGTACGTGCAATACTTTAGGGTAATTTTAAAATATATATTTTGGCCTACTAGATCTAAACACATTTACACTTGCATAACCTAGAATAGTAGGAGATCTATCGACTGTACGTAATCTCTGAAAGATTGACGAATTAAACTGTTTGTAGGGTTTGTGTGTAGAGCCATGATTTAATCAATATCTTGGATATTTTTGTAAGATTTGAGACCAAGATAAGAAATATAGCAATGTTGCCTTCTTTAACGACTTCGTTTTCGACAGGCTAACTCTTCCGTGCTGAAGCTAACAGAAGAGTTCACTGCTTCCTATAAACATATTTCACTTAACGTTAGACTTTGTATGTTTTGAGTGACGTTTTTATTTATTGCAATGCGTTGTATAATGAAAAGGGAACGTATTGATTTAGGCCAGTGCATAGACCATACACTTCTGTTTATACTTCGTAAACTGTTTTCATTTCACGTTCGTCAATATACAAGGAAAATGTAACAGAAACATTTCATATAACCGCAGTCCGAGATAGATTAAACAGGTTGTATTTTTACTACAGATTTGTAGGTTTAAAAAAAAAACTTCCTTCAGTACATCGACGTGAAAATACATTGTTTCAGTAGTTATTTATAATGTAAAATTCAGGCAGGGCCTACGTAATAAAATTTGAGTATACGTTTCTTACGAATCTAGAAAATATTATAGGCTACATAAAGAACAAGGAAAATGTAATAAAAACATTTCATATAACCGCAGTCCGAGATAGATTAAACAGGCTGTATTTTTACTACAGATTTGTAGGTTTAAAAAAAAACTTCCTTCAGTACATCGACGTGAAAATACATTGTTTCAGTAGTTATTTATAATGTAAAATTCAGGCAGGGCCTACGTAATAAAATTTGAGTATAAGTTTCTTACGAATCTAGAAAATATTATAGGCTACATAAAGAACAAGGAAAATGTAATAAAAACATTTCATAAAACCGCAGTCCGAGATAGCTTAAACAGGTTGTATTTTTGCTACAGATTTGTAGGTTTAAAAAAAAACTTCCTTCAGTACATCGACGTGAAAATACATTGTTTCAGTAGTTATTTATAATGTAAAATTCAGGCAGGGCCTACGTAATAAAATTTGAGTATAAGTTTCTTACGAATCTAGAAAATATTATAGGCTACATAAAGAACAAGGAAAATGTAATAAAAACATTTCATAAAACCGCAGTCCGAGATAGCTTAAACAGGTTGTATTTTTACTACAGATTTGTAGGTTTAAAAAAAAACTTCCTTCAGTACATCGACGTGAAAATACATTGTTTCAGTAGTTATTTATAATGTAAAATTCAGGCAGGGCCTACGTAATAAAATTTGAGTATAAGTTTCTTACGAATCTAGAAAATATTATAGGCTACATAAAGAACAAGGAAAATGTAATAAAAACATTTCATAAAACCGCAGTCCGAGATAGATTAAACAGGTTGTATTTTTACTACAGATTTGTAGGTTTAAAAAAAAACTTCCTTCAGTACATCGACGTGAAAATACATTGTTTCAGTAGTTATTTATAATGTAAAATTCAGGCAGGGCCTACGTAATAAAATTTGAGTATACGTTTCTTACGAATCTAGAAAATATTATAGGCTACATAAAGAACAAGGAAAATGTAATAAAAACATTTCATAAAACCGCAGTCCGAGATAGATTAAACAGGTTGTATTTTTACTACAGATTTGTAGGTTTAAAAAAAAACTTCCTTCAGTACATCGACGTGAAAATACATTGTTTCAGTAGTTATTTATAATGTAAAATTCAGGCAGGGCCTACGTAATAAAATTTGAGTATACGTTTCTTACGAATCTAGAAAATATTATAGGCTACATAAAGAACAAGGAAAATGTAATAAAAACATTTCATAAAACCGCAGTCCGAGATAGATTAAACAGGTTGTATTTTTACTACAGATTTGTAGGTTTAAAAAAAAACTTCCTTCAGTACATCGACGTGAAAATACATTGTTTCAGTAGTTATTTATAATGTAAAATTCAGGCAGGGCCTACGTAATAAAATTTGAGTATACGTTTCTTACGAATCTAGAAAATATTATAGGCTACATAAAGAACAAGGAAAATGTAATAAAAACATTTCATAAAACCGCAGTCCGAGATAGCTTAAACAGGTTGTATTTTTACTACAGATTTGTAGGTTTAAAAAAAAACTTCCTTCAGTACATCGACGTGAAAATACATTGTTTCAGTAGTTATTTATAATGTAAAATTCAGGCAGGGCCTACGTAATAAAATTTGAGTATACGTTTCTTACGAATCTAGAAAATATTATAGGCTACATAAAGAACAAGGAAAATGTAATAAAAACATTTCATAAAACCGCAGTCCGAGATAGATTAAACAGGTTGTATTTTTACTACAGATTTGTAGGTTTAAAAAAAAACTTCCTTCAGTACATCGACGTGAAAATACATTGTTTCAGTAGTTATTTATAATGTAAAATTCAGGCAGGGCCTACGTAATAAAATTTGAGTATACGTTTCTTACGAATCTAGAAAATATTATAGGCTACATAAAGAACTTACCGATTTCATAATGCTGTAGGCTATAAGCGGCCGACAGTTTGCAATATACAAGTTAGCAATAACATAAAAGGAACTTTAAAATAAAATTTAACACTGTAGCAAGCTTGAATAACAGCAAACATGTAAATAAAAATAGCATAAGAAGAAAACATATTAACATAGGCTATAATAATAAAAATAATAATAACAAAAGCGACAAGACAACGACGACGATGACATCCATAACAATAACAATAATAATGAAATATTAACATTATTAAATTAATTACAATACTTTATAAAATTACAAAGTGCTTTAAAATTAAAATTTGAAAATATAAATTAGGTAGGCCAACAGTAGGCACTATGCCTGCGATTTATAAAGTAACCTGTCATCTAATTACACTTTTAGGATTACAAGATTCTTAGCTCAGCGGATCAGAAAACTTGTAATTACAAAAGACGTAACGGATAGGCTATTACAAAAAAACGAAAATAGGACGTAAAACGTTTTGCTAAAAAACGACTTGTTGAAAACCAAAATGTTATTGCCTATTAAAGGAAAATGTCATTTGCCTATTATTAACGTAAAAGGACAAAAGTTAACCATGCTTAAACAGTAGGCCTAACATTAAATTAATGAATTAAAAATGAACTGTTAATTCTGTTATGGTGTTTTAATCGGTCATTTGGTAGCATTTGTGTACTAGGCCCTACAACAATGGTACGAGTCAACTCTATCTAGAGCATAACGTAAAACAAAGACTTTAAAAGTAGAAGGCTTAGACGATGAAGCCTTTGTTGAAGTTCTAGAATTAAAAACAGTAACAAAAGCTGACGACTGATTAACGTACCAAGATGGATCGAAATATTTTAAGGTTATGTTTAAAGTTAAGCACATGAAAACGAGATTGACAGACATTGCGTATTGTTACGTATAGGAAATATCCGATAAAAACCATTATCCGTGAATATTACATTATCAAATAATGATTTTAAAAACAGAATCTTAGGCTAAACATAAACACCTTAACGAATTGATAGTTCGTGATTATATATTTGATAACATTGTAAAAAAAAAATAATGTAGGCCTAGTATTTGCGTTAGGCTACGTAAGCAATTCTAACGTACAAAAGCATAGAATTAATCGTTGACATTATAAAAACATGTTTATCGCTACTCAATGTCAAGCAAGCTAATTGCTACATATTGTCAGTGATATTCTGCAATGATTAAACGAAACCTTCCGTTAAAAATATCACGTGAAGGAAACGCTTATTAGTGATGCCAGTGATTTTAGTATTACAGGGCGTATTTTAAAATAACCGTTTAAAAGGCAGTTTAAAATTAATTTTACATGATTTACAAATAATAATACGATTGTACAATTATTAAAATAACAGTGAAAACGCAGTCCTGATAATAAAACACAATTAAAAAATATAAATAAATTATTATTCTGATAAAATTAACGAATTAACGAGTAGAATAAACAGTAAATTGATACTTCGTATAAACAAGTTTTGCATTAATTGCGATAAAAACTGGGAATCATGTTAAATATAGACTAAAATACAGGCCTAAGGAACATTAGTGAAATATGTACAAGAAATTCTTTTTATATTCTTCTTTTCTGCTAGGATTATTGTCACTATGTTCAGTATAATGATCTGCCTTCCCTAGCTTCGTCAATTCTGCTTTCGTTGACGCGTTTCGGAGAACCTCCATCTTCAATATTGAGTATAGATGTAGTTTTTGAAGATGGAGGTTCTCCGAAACGCGTCAACGAAAGTATTGACGAAGCTAGCGAAGGCAGGTTATTATACTGAACATATGTACAAGAAATTCTTTTTATATTCTTCTTTTCTGCTAGGATTATTGTCACTATGTTCAGTATAATGATCTGCCTTCCCTAGCTTCGTCACTTCTACTTTCGTTGACGCGTTTCGGAGAACCTTCATCTTCATTATTGAGTATAGATGCAGTTTTTGAAGATGGAGGTTCTCCGAAACGCGTCAACGAAAGTGTTGACGAAGCTAGGGAAGGCAGGTTATTATACTGAACATATGTACAAGAAAAGTACAATTTTACTTAAAATAAGTCTAACGTAAGCATATCAAGGAAAGGAGCGATTACTGAATGAGATAATAAATAAGAATATTGCTTACTAAACTAAAGAAAAAAAATATAATGTTAACGAAACTAAAAACTATATTAATTAAAACAGGCGAATACTATATCAATAAATTTAAAAAACATGCTTTAACGTTAATCATTTCAAAACGTTTTCGACATTCTTCAAAATTCTTATTGCAGTAAGAATAATAAAAATAAAAATATAATTACAGATAATTAAAGTAATAAAAGAAATAATATGTCTAAATAATCAGTAGACCTCGGCCCATTCTAATAGGCCTATTAAAGAAGACCACAACTATTAATAATTAATTATACTGTTAAAAATCAATGTAACCACGCCAAACGTTATAAAACCTTAGGAAAATACATTTTTGTAATACGGATAACGAATTGTAATAAAATATGGCCAAATTATTAAGTTTTAAACAATACGTCTACCTGGTTAAACATCGTAAGCGTAAATTAATTCAAACAATGTTTCAAAGAAAACGTAACGCTTAAGTTACTAGCGTAATAATAACGGTCTAGTAACAATTTTAAACTAATTTTAACAATAATAATATGTGAATAGTTATATTAAAACACATTATTAACTAAACGCGATCTAAATTAAGCAGACGCTAATAACAACTAAATGAATTATGTAGCGTCAGTTAACCTTTATTACACACGATTTAAGTAAAGCAATCACAACAACGATTAATTGAAAAATATAGTAGTAGTTATAGCATAAAGCACTGTAAATGTCGCGTTTTATAAAGCATAAACGAATAAGAATAACAGGAAAAATTAGCGTTATTTATAAGCTTGAAACACTGTACGCAACGCGTTTTAAATAAAGCAAACAAGAATAACAACAAAAGGAGCTATATCGTTAGTATAGCTCAGAGAACTGTAGGCTATATTACATGTTTTAAATAAGGCAAACAGGAATAATAATAATAATAAAAGAAATATAACCTTAGTTAGAAGTTTAAAACATTGCTACGTATTAAATAAAGCAAGCACGAATAACAAAAGGGAAATATAGCTTTAGTTATAAGTTTAAAGCATTGTATGTAACACGTTTTAAATAAATCAAACAGAATAACAACAAAAGGAAAATATAACGTTAGTTATAAGCTTAAAACACTATTACATAATGCGTTATTAAATAAAGCAAGCACAAATAACAAAAGGGAAATATAGCTTTAGTTATAAGTTTAAAGCACTGTATGTAACACGTTTTAAATAAATCAAACAGAATAACAACAAAAGGAAAATATAACGTTAGTTATAAGCGTAAAACACTATTACATAATGCGTTATTAAATAAAGCAAGCACAAATAACAAAAGGGAAATATAGCTTTAGTTATAAGTTTAAAGCACTGTATGTAACACGTTTTAAATAAATCAAACAGAATAACAACAAAAGGAAAATATAACGTTAGTTATAAGCGTAAAACACTATTACATAATGCGTTATTAAATAAAGCAAGCACAAATAACAAAAGGGAAATATAGCTTTAGTTATAAGTTTAAAGCACTGTATGTAACACGTTTTAAATAAATCAAACAGAATAACAACAAAAGGAAAATATAACGTTAGTTATAAGCGTAAAACACTATTACATAATGCGTTATTAAATAAAGCAAGCACAAATAACAAAAGGGAAATATAGCTTTAGTTATAAGTTTAAAGCACTGTATGTAACACGTTTTAAATAAATCAAACAGAATAACAACAAAAGGAAAATATAACGTTAGTTATAAGCTTAAAACACTATTACATAATGCGTTATTAAATAAAGCAAGCACAAATAACAAAAGGGAAATATAGCTTTAGTTATAAGTTTAAAGCACTGTATGTAACACGTTTTAAATAAATCAAACAGAATAACAACAAAACGAAAATATAACGTTAGTTATAAGCGTAAAACACTATTACATAATGCGTTATTAAATAAAGCAAGCACAAATAACAAAAGGGAAATATAGCTTTAGTTATAAGTTTAAAACACTGTATGTATTTTGTGTGTGTGTGTGTTTAACGTCCGACTATTGTGCACACTTGGGCTAATTTATCACACAGACGATGGGATGATTTATAGCGTATGAGAAGCCAAGCCCTGGCCGGGAATCGAACCCGGGTCCTCGGGGTGAAAGCCCAGTACGCTATCAACTAGGACACCGAGGCGGTAAACACTGTATGTAATGCGTTTTAAATAAAGCCAACAAGTATAACAACAAAAGGGAAATATAGCGTTAATTATAAGCTTAAAACACTGTATGTAACGCGTTTTAAATAAAACAAACACGAATAACAACAAAAAGGAAATATAGCGTTAATTATAAGCTTAAAACACTGTATGTAACGCGTTTTAAATAAAGCAAACACGAATAACAACAAAAGGGAAATATAGCATTAGTTATAAGCTTAAAACACTGTATTTAACGCGTTTTAAATAAAGCACACACGAATAACAACAAAAAGGAAATATAGCATTGGTTATAAGCTTAAAACACTGTATGTAACGCGTTTTAAATAAAGCAAACAAGAATAAAAACAAAAAGGAAATATAGCATTGGTTATAAGTTTAAAACACTGTATGTATTTTGTGTGTGTGTGTGTTTAACGTCCGACTATTGTGCACACTTGGGCTAATTTATCACACAGACGATGGGATGATTTATAGCGTATGAGAAGCCAAGCCCTGGCCGGGAATCGAACCCGGGTCCTCGGGGTGAAAGCCCAGTACGCTATCAACTAGGACACCGAGGCGGTAAACACTGTATGTAATGCGTTTTAAATAAAGCCAACAAGTATAACAACAAAAGGGAAATATAGCGTTAATTATAAGCTTAAAACACTGTATGTAACGCGTTTTAAATAAAACAAACACGAATAACAACAAAAAGGAAATATAGCGTTAATTATAAGCTTAAAACACTGTATGTAACGCGTTTTAAATAAAGCAAACACGAATAACAACAAAAGGGAAATATAGCATTAGTTATAAGCTTAAAACACTGTATTTAACGCGTTTTAAATAAAGCACACACGAATAACAACAAAAAGGAAATATAGCATTGGTTATAAGCTTAAAACACTGTATGTAACGCGTTTTAAATAAAGCAAACAAGAATAAAAACAAAAAGGAAATATAGCATTGGTTATAAGCTTAAAACACTGTATGTAACGCGTTTTAAATAAAGCAACCACGAATAACAACAAAAAGGAAATATAGCATTGGTTATAAGCTTAAAACACTGTATGTAACGCGTTTTAAATAAAGCAAACAAGAATAAAAACAAAAAGGAAATATAGCATTAGTTATAAGCTTAAAACACTGTATGTAACGCGTTTTAAATAAAGCAAACACGAATAACAACAAAAGGGAAATATAGCATTGGTTATAAGCTTAAAACACTGTATGTAACGCGTTTTAAATAAAGCAAACAAGAATAAAAACAAAAAGGAAATATAGCATTAGTTATAAGCTTAAAACACTGTATGTAACGCGTTTTAAATAAAGCACACACGAATAACAACAAAAAGGAAATATAGCATTAGTTATAAGCTTAAAACACTGTATGTAACGCGTTTTAAATAAAGCAAACACGAATAACAACAAAAGGGAAATATAGCATTGGTTATAAGCTTAAAACACTGTATGTAACGCGTTTTAAATAAAGCAAACACGAATAACAACAAAAGGGAAATATAGCATTGGTTATAAGCTTAAAACACTGTATGTAACGCGTTTTAAATAAAGCAACCACGAATAACAACAAAAGGGAAATATAGCATTGGTTATAAGCTTAAAACACTGCATGTAACGCGTTTTAAATAAAACAAACAGAATAACAACAAAAGGGAAATATAGCATTGGTTATAAGCTTAAAACACTGTATATAACGCGTTTTAAATAAAACAAACACGAATAACAACAAAAGGGAAATAGAGCGTTAGTTATAAGCTTAAAACACTGTATTTAATGCGTTTTAAATAAAGCAAACACGAATAACAACAAAAGGGAAATATAGCGTTAGTTATAAGCTTAAAACACTGTATTTAACGCGTTTTAAATAAAACAAACAGAATAACAACAAAAGGGAAATATAGCATTGGTTATAAACTTAAAACACTGTATATAACGCGTTTTAAATAAAACAAACACGAATAACAACAAAAAGGAAATATAGCATTGGTTATAAGCTTAAAACACTGTATTTAACGCGTTTTAAATAAAGCAAACACGAATAACAACAAAAAGGAAATATAGCATTGGTTATAAGCTTAAAACACTGTATTTAACGCGTTTTAAATAAAGCAAACACGAATATATAATTAAAATATTGATAATAGAGACTAACCACGAACTAAATTAATTAGTAAACAACAATTAGGCGAAATGAAAAATATAGCGTCATTAACAATTTAAAATATTTAACTTTCTAGATATAAAACAAACTTGTAACAAATAAATAAAAAATAAGTTACAGTGTTTGTTGTAAATATTATTATGTTTTTACAATTAGGGGCCTATTACTAAATGATTGGTTCATGTTATTATTATTTTTTCGGATATTTGTGTAGCCTATATAGAAACAATAAACGACGTTTCAAGGGTCAACTCGAGTTCTCAAGTGCTTCATTTAATTATTTATTAACACATTCGGCACTTGAGAACGAAGTTGATCCGCGCTCTCGAAAGTCGAGTATTGTTTCCATACAACGATGGCAAATGTCCGAACAAACAGTAATAGTAATGTACACAATTAGTATGGTATACATTTTCTAATTAAAACGAACTATAGTAACGAATAAGTGGCAATTAAAGCTTTAGATACAAATTAAAATATTGTGTTACACAAGTTGTAAATAAAATAATTGTTTAGAAATATTTTTGTGTTCGAAAAATCGTTCTGAATATGCAATAACAGACACGAATATTGGGTGTTATGCAGGCGTATTGAATAGTATTTAAAGTGTTATGCTACTGTAAAATTTGTTTTTAATATAACACTTTATTTTACAACTTAAAGCGTTTAATTAGACACGTTTTAAATAAAAGAAACAAGAATAGTAATTAAGTGAGAAATATAAATTGAATGATAATTCATTCATTGATTATATTAATGATCGCGTTCTAAAAAACGCACAAAAAACGAATAGTTAGAAAATGCACTGTTGATTGTATTTTAAATGATTAAGATCACATTAAAACAATTTTGAACGAAACAAGATTAATTTTAAACATTCACGATTAAATATATAGCCTAATATAGCATGCTTTATTTTTAATGTGTTCTAAATGAAGCGAAGACGGAAATCCGTTTAGCAAAAATAAATTATAATTCAAATAAAAATTTTACCATAAAAAATTGAAAGAAGACTTAAAATATCTTATTGTTCTAAAAAAAAACAGCGCCTGTTTTTTTTTTATTTTTGTTTATTTTATTTACATATTACGCTAAACATATTTAAATATTACGCTAAACAAAAAATTTAGCGTAACTCATAGTAAAAGTAAGAGGAATGAGAGAATTTAAAAACGATTGCAAAAGAAACGTTTTCTTAATACAAGAAATGAATAAACGTAAAGTATATATTTAACAATAGGTAATACCGGTAACAACACAAACATGAATAATAAGAAATAAAACTTTCTTCGTACAGGAAAATGCGTTCAATTAAGTAATAATATTTACTGTGATATAAACAAAAAGTAAATAAAAAATATGGGTTTAGAAGTATAGAAAATATATTTTAAATAAAACGTTATTGAAACAAAAAAAAAGAGAATCCCTTAATATACGGTAAATAAAAAACGTTGTAATAACGTTAGTTAAAAGTAAGATGTTATTAAAAATATTAAATAAATTTGGGATAAGAAATATAAATAAATAAAAAAATGTTGTAATAACGTTAGTTAAAAGTAAGATGTATTAAAAATATTAAATAAATTTGGGATAAGAAATATAAATAAATAAAAAAATGTTGTAATAACGTTAGTTAAAAGTAAGATGTATTAAAAATATTAAATAAATTTGGGATAAGAAATATAAATAAATAAAAAAATGTTGTAATAACGTTAGTTAAAAGTAAGATGTATTAAAAATATTAAATAAATTTGGGATAAGAAATATAAATAAATAAAAAAACGTTGTAATAACGTTAGTTAAAAGTAAGCTGTATTAAAAATATTAAATAAATTTGGGATAAGAAATATAAATAAATAAAAAAACGTTGTAATAACGTTAGTTAAAAGTAAGATGTATTAAAAATATTAAATAAATTTGGGATAAATAAATAAAAAATGTTGTAATAACGTCAGTTAAAAGTAGGATGTTATTAAAAATATTAAATAAATTTGGGATAAATAAATAAAAAATGTTGTAATAACGTCAGTTAAAAGTAGGATGTTATTAAAAATATTAAATAAATTTGGGATAAGAAATATTAATAAATAAAAAAACGTTGTAATAACGTTAGTTAAAAGTAAGATGTATTAAAAATATTAAATAAATTTGGGATAAGAAATATAAATAAATAAAATACGTTGTAATAACGTTAGTTAAAAGTAAGATGTATTAAAAATATTAAATAAATTTGGGATAAGAAATATAAATAAATAAAAAAACGTTGTAATAACGTTAGTTAAAAGTAAGATGTATTAAAAATATTAAATAAATTTGGGATAAGAAATATAAATAAATAAAAAAACGTTGTAATAACGTTAGTTAAAAGTAAGATGTATTAAAAATATTAAATAAATTTGGGATAAGAAATATAAATAAATAAAAAAATGTTGTAATAACGTTAGTTAAAAGTATATTGTTATTAAAAATATTAAATAAATTTGGGATAAATAAATAAAAAATGTTGTAATAACGTCAGTTAAAATAGGATGTTATTAAAAATATTAAATAAATTTGGAATAAGAAATATTAATAAATAAAAAAACGTTGTAATAACGTCAGTTAAAAGTAAGATGTTATTAAAAATATTAAATAAATTTCGGATAAGTAATATAAATAAATAAAAAATGTTTTAATAACGTTAGGTTAAATAACGGAATAGGTTAAAATAATATTTTGAATCATACATAAAAAACAGGAATTTGTAAAAGCAAATTTGACGTTATCGATAAGTAATTAAAATTAACTATTAAAAAGTTCTCAATAAAACAAAAATACGTAGCGTATTAATGTAGGCTTACAGATTAAATTGACCGAACTGCATAATTTAATATAAATTTAGAACAAAAAAAACGTTAAAAATTAACGACTACAAGCTGTAACTGAAAAAAATTTGTAAAATTGTTGCAGGAATTTTGTTCAGTAGGTAGAGAATTACAACTAATTTTTTTTTAAATAAATATAAAATGTAAAATATAAAAATATAAAGTATATTTTTTATGTAGAAAATAAAAAAATAAAATAAAAAAAATAAAAAATAAATAAATAAAATAAAAAAATAAAAAAAATATATTTTATATTTTATATGTAGAAAAATATTTAAAAAATATAAATATAAAATGGCATCGGTTCGAACATCATATGTTGTTTGTATTGCGTCTAATTTTGCAGAACTGTATGTAAAACGGGAAGTTACAAATAAAGAAATATTTATTGGCGGAAAAAATGTAATAAAGTTAAATAACAGAATTCAGCGTTAAATCTACAACGTAGAACCGGAAAAATAAGCCGAAACTGAAAGTGTAATGCAATAAAGTAAATATAATTATGTATAAAATATGTCGTGTTGGTACTGAAATATTAGTAATGATATGGGAATAAAAATATGTCAGTTATAAAGCCATACAGCTTTATGCATTTTATTAATATGCGATTTAAAGCAGGTTAACAAGTGGACTAAGTAAAAAATATAAATTTAATTATATTTAAAGTTAAAAAGTAACAATAACACTAAACAAAAGTCGAGTAACTAATAAATATTAAATGAAGTAAGCAAATGTTAAACAAAAAATACTAAGGATGTTAAGAAAACACCTTAGGTCCTATTGAAACAGTCTAATTAGCGGTATAAAAGAAAATATAGTTTTAATGAAAGTTTACGGTAAATCAGTAACAGTATTTTCAAATAAGGCTGTTAAATAAGTTTTTTTTTTAAAGATAAAACATTAGAACTTAATAAAAAACGTTTTATTGGAGATAAAATATCAAACGAAAAAATTAAAAAAATATTGAATTAATTGTAGTTTAAAATAAAGCAATAGTTCCAAATAAAACGAGAAAAATAAATTTAAAAAATATATAAATAGTTAAAGAAAAAACATGAAAAATGTTTTTATGGAAACCAAAACTATCAAGCGAAATAAATAAAATGTGTTGTGTTAACGGTCGTTTAAGGTGAAACAATAGTTCCAAATAAAATAAAAATAAAAATACAATAAATAAATACTTAATGCTAAAACATTAATAACGTTATAAAAACGTTTTTATTGAAAATAAGATATCAAGCGTATTAAATAATAAATATTGTAATAAAGTTAGTTAAAAGTAAGATGTTATTCAAAATATTAAATAAATTCGGAATAAGAAATATAAATAAATAAAAAAATGTTGTAATAACGTTAGTTAAAAGTAAGATGTTATTAAAAATATTAAATAAATTCGGGATAAGAAATATAAATAAATAAAAAAATGTTGTAATAACGTTAGTTAAAAGTAAGATGTTATTAAAAATATTAAATAAATTCGGGATAAGAAATATAAATAAATAAATAAATGTTGTAATAACGTTAGTTAAAAGTAAGATGTTATTAAAAATATTAAATAAATTCGGGATAAGAAATATAAATAAATAAAAAAATGTTGTAATAACGTTAGTTAAAAGTAAGATGTTATTAAAAATATTAAATAAATTCGGGATAAGAAATATAAATAAATAAATAAATGTTGTAATAACGTTAGTTAAAAGTAAGATGTTATTAAAAATATTAAATAAATTCGGGATAAGAAATATAAATAAATAAAAAAACGTTGTAATAACGTTAGTTAAAAGTAAGATGTTATTAAAAATATTAAATAAATTTGGGATAAGAAATATAAATAAATAAATAAATGTTGTAATAACGTTAGTTAAAAGTAAGATGTTATTAAAAATATTAAATAAATTTGGGATAAGAAATATAAATAAATAAAAAAACGTTGTAATAACGTTAGTTAAAAGTAAGATGTTATTAAAAATATTAAATAAATTTCGGATAAGAAATATTAATAAATAAAAAATGTTGTAATAACGTCAGTTAAAAGTAAGATGTTATTAAAAATATTAAATAAATTTGGGATAAGAAATATAAATAAATAAATAAAATGTTGTAATAACGTTAGTTAAAAGTTAGATGTTGTTGTAATAACGTTAGTTAAAAGTTAGATGTTATTAAAAATATTAAATAAATTTGGGATAAGAAATATAAATAAATAAAAAAATTTTGTAATAACGTTAGTTAAAAGTAAGATGTTATTAAAAATATTAAATAAATTTCGGATAAGAAATATAAATAAATAAAAAAACGTTGTAATAAAGTTAGTTAAAAGTAAGATGTTATTAAAAATATTAAATAAATTTGGGATAAGAAATATAAATAAATAAAAAAATTTTGTAATAACGTTAGTTAAAAGTAAGATGTTATTAAAAATATTAAATAAATTTCGGATAAGAAATATAAATAAATAAAAAAACGTTGTAATAAAGTTAGTTAAAAGTAAGATGTTATTAAAAATATTAAATAAATTTCGGATAAGAAATATAAATAAATAAAAAAACGTTGTAATAAAGTTAGTTAAAAGTAAGATGTTATTAAAAATATTAAATAAATTTGGGAAAAGAAATATAAATAAATAAAAAAATGTTGTAATAACGTTAGTTAAAAGTAAGATGTTATTAATAATACTAAATAAATTTGGGATAAGAAATATAAATAAATAAAAAAATACTGTAATAACCTTAGTTAAAAGTAAGATGTTATTAAAAATACTAAATAAATTTGGGATAAGAAAATAAATAAATAAAAAACGTTGTAATAACGTTAGTTAAAAGTAAGATGTTAATAAAAATATTAAATAAATTTGGGATAAGAAATATAAATAAATAAATAATGTAAACAAAAGTTAAAAATATAGTTAAGAATAGTAAAATCTAAAACAGTAACAATGTTATTAAGACTAAAATAAAAATGTAGTAATAATGACATTCAGAGGTAAAATACTAATAACAATTTAAAGTGAAGCAGGAATAACAAAATACAATTTTTAAAAAAATGTAGTTAACTACAGATAAACTTAAATCATTAAAGCAAATTATTAAAACGCCTTTAATTTCAAGTAAACCAAGAATGCTAAACAACAATAAACTTAACTATAGTTAAACATAAACGAATGAGAATATTGTTTAATTAATTAACAATAATTAAAGCAGTATGACAAACATAAATAAATAAAAAATGTAGTTAAACAGTTAAATTTTAACATTAAGTGTTGTGTGAGTGTTAACGATAGGCACTGCGGCTTAATGGAAATAAACCTTTATTATCGTTTTTCGCTTTATTGCAAGCGTTAATTTAACAGAAAAATAGCAAAAACAATGTTAACGGCTCTTAGGCCTATATCGTACTGTGAACTACGTGAGAGGCCAACAATACAAGCAGTTGTTAACAATGTGAATAAAAGTGCTAGGAAAATGTATTTGCGATAAAGTAAATCTTGCATCAAAAGTGTTTTTGTTTCTACGCATGCGCGGTGTAACGTTGTTGCATATTTTTAGGTGCAACGAATACTGTAGCTCGTTTGGCCATTGAACGTATTTCGTGCCATTTTCAGGCGTGTAATAGAAGACGTTTAATTGAGCCAATTCCAATTTAAACGCGGCCAAATTATCGTGAGAAATCCGAAAATTAGTCAACGTGTATAAAATCTGTGCTGAGGCATTCGTCTTTAAAACAGGTTAATTTTATGGTTTACCGAATGCCTGTCCGCCTGTAATTAAGTCCCTGGCTTCAGTTCGAATGCTAAGTTGGGAAATTATAAAACCAGGCAAAATCTAAGTTATTTCAAACTGTTGTGGAAATCTTAGAGGTTTGAACAGTTTATTTACATAATGGTTCACCGTAGGACTTGTCAAAAATATTTGTTTAAAAGTAACGTGTTTGGTACCGGATAAAAGGAGAGCGACTGCTGAATAAGAATTTTATTTTCGTCCTTAAAAGAGAGAAAATTGGCAAGTTATTTAAACACACAGAAATTTCGTAGAAAACAATGAAAGACCGGGTTCTAGACTTCCTTCATCGTCTGAATGTTTTAAATAAAATTTAATTTATTATATTTGTAATTTCTTGTGTTATTTTATTTATTTATTTTATCTAGAAACTTTATTTCTGTTATGCATACTTTTACGAATTGTTATTAAATTTTATTGATTATTTATTGTTATTTAGTTCTTAAGTGTAATATAGCTATACCTGTTATCTAAATTTTTAATTTATTTTTACTGTTATAGTTTGTTGTTGTTGTTTTTGTTGTTTTTTTCTTCTTAAGTAAAATTTTGTTTAATTTTTTTTTTATATACTTTCATTTTTCGTGACGGCGATGATAACCTGAACGGTTTTTCGCCGGAAAAAAAACAATGAAAGTAGTTCTGGAAAACCTACATATTTAATTTTGTCGGTTTAAAATTGCACAACAATAATTTCAATTAGTTTTAATAACTAAAATGTATCGTATTTTATAAATTTAAACAAAATGAATTTTTAAGATTGAATAGTCTATGGACAATACAAGTTTTATTTTATAGAGTTTTATATTAATTGCATTTACTATTGCAATAAGTAAACAAGAAACTTTCTCTATGTTCAGTATAATGATCTGCCTTCCCTAGCTTGGTCAATTCTACTTCGTTGACGCGTTTCGTAGAACCTTCATCTTCAAAAACTATATCTATACTAACTGTTGAATATAGATATAGTTTTTGAAGACGGAGGTTCTCCGAAACGCGTCAACGAAAGTAGAATTGACGAAGCTAGGGAAGGCAGATCATTACACTGAACATAGTGATAATAATCCTAGCAGAAAAAAAGAATATAAAAAGAAAGAAACTTTCTTTTTTTAGCGATATAATCACTGGACTTTGTCTACGATGACGAATAGGCTATAGAGAATTGAAAACTGCAATAACTCGTATTAAAAGAGTAACAAATATATTTTTTTTATAACGTGTTAATCACGCAAACTGTATTTATTATGACGCAGAAGTGTAGAAGATTGGCAACTTTACTGTAATAACTCACATCA
>CM040182.1:65165487-65177987 GCA_022606455.1 Callitettix versicolor | reverse complement strand
TACTTGTAATAATGTAAAAGTAGTTGTTTCATAATTTGACAACTTACTGTTTAGACACTAGAGAGCGTTCCGGACAGACAGACTGGCGCTAAAATGGTTGAGGCGGGCAACGATGGGAATGATACTACAGTATATAATTATGTGTTCCACATTGCTCATTGATAGGACAATGATCGTTAGTTTTTGATGAAATTACAACACTACTAGAATTACAGTTATTACGTGCCTAGGCTGATTATTCAAGATTAAGGTGTAATAAGACTCTCATGCTACTTTACCGGCTTGCCAGACCTAGCCTAAAGGGCAGAATCAGCATCCGTGTAACTATCCCGAGGCCTGGGTCCTACAGTGCTGCAGCTTCAGTAAGTAAATTTTCCGTTGAGATTTTGTTAAAAAATGTTTATTAATTTCTACTGAAAAATGAGTATTGGAGCGGTCACAAAAAAAAATGGAGCAGTCACCATGATAAGAGCCAGGAGCAGATTTTGACCTCTTTTTGATCACATTTTGAAAAATCACTCTCACTATGTGTGTGTGTGTGTGTGTGTGTGTGTGTGTGTGTGTGTGTGTGTGTGTGTGTGTAGAGAGAGAGAGAGAGAGAGAGAGAGAGAGAGAGAGAGAGAGAGAGAGAGAGAGAGAGAGAGAGAGAGAGAGAGAGAGAGAGAGAGAGAGAGAGAGAGAGAGAGAGAGAGAGAGAGAGAGAGAGAGAGAGAGAGAGAGAGAGAGAGAGAGAGAGAGAGAGAGAGAGAGAGAGAGAGAGAGAGAGAGAGAGAGAGAGAGAGAGAGAGAGAGAGAGAGAGAGAGAGAGAGAGAGAGAGAGAGAGAGAGAGAGAGAGAGAGAGAGAGAGAGAGAGAGAGAGAGAGAGAGAGAGAGAGAGAGAGAGAGAGAGAGAGAGAGAGAGAGAGAGAGAGAGAGAGAGAGAGAGAGAGAGAGAGAGAGAGAGAGAGAGAGAGAGAGAGAGAGAGAGAGAGAAAGAGTGTGCGTATGTTGTGTGTGTGTGTGTGTGTGTGTGTGTGTGTGTGTGTGTGTGTGTGTGAGTGAGTGAGTGAGTGTGTGTGTGTGTGTGTGTGTGTGTGTGTGTGTGTGGGTGGGTGTGGGTGGTGTGTGCGTGTGCGCGTGTGTGTGTGAAAGAGAGAGAGAGAGAGAGAGAGAGATTGAGTGTGTGTGTGTGTGTGTTTGTGCGCGCGCGTGTGTGTGTGTGTGTGTGTGCGCGCGCGTTTTAGCACGCTCATATTCGCAATTTTAGTCTGATTTTATTCCAACTTGGCACAAAAATCAATTTTGGCGATAGCGTGGGCAAGTTAACATACAAAATTCTTTTAACAGTTACAAAATGGCGGCAGTTTCAAACTTTTAAAAATTCTTAACTTATTTGTCTTGAATATCTTTGGAAATCTGATTTCGCCTTCGCAATCGGCGCTGAAAACTGTATAAGTCAGCGTTTTGAAATTTTCAAAACCCGTTGAAACTAAGAGATCTAATTTGGTGGCGATCAGTGTTCATTTTTCGTAGGCCTATTTTCAGTGCAATTTGAAAGTTTAAATCGATAATATGCAGATTTCGCCATCGTGAAACCATAGTTTTCAAAATGAGCGTAAAGTACAAAATTACTTTTTGAAATTCGCTTCTTTCACGTCAACTAGGCAGTTGTGTTCCGGGCCATAATAATATTTGTCTTTTTTCATATTTAATTCGCTTTGGAGGGCAGAACCGCCCCTTAGCTTATCGTATTAAGGGCGGTTTCTATCCCCTTCGTTGTTACTGCTTATACCTATCCCCTTTCTTGTTTCTGGGTTTGGGAAAATATAATCATTGTTTAATGATTATGTATTTACTTATGTATTTACTTATGATATTGTTAGGCCTAATATTAATTATTAAATAATATAATTTAATTATGGTTAAAAATTAATTCGAACTAATAAAGATACAGCAAAGGTCATTAAAAGCAAAACAATGTGTAGGCTATTAAATATAAAAAGCTAAAATTCCTACATTCACGAGCTTTGTAATGAGATATCAAACATACTGTTGTCTAAGGAATAACAAATCTGTATCGTTAATTAACGTAACTAATCGTTAATTAGTCTTATAGGGAATAGATTCAATACAGCCGACACTTTGACATAGATTCCAAAGACTATAAAATTCACTTCATAAATATATAATCGCGGCTTTATAAATAAACATGCAACAACGGAGGTCAGGCTTAATTTTCGTAACGCAAATGTAATTTTGAAATAAAAAAAACATTTTATAAGCCTATTTCAATGCCGTTTAATCAGGTTAAATCAGATTTTCAAAAAAGCGTAAATCTGAAAAGTCCGCCATTTTGAAACTGTTAAAAAAGAATTATGTACGTTAACTTGTCCGTGCTGTTGCCAAAATTGATTTTTGTGCCAAGTTCGAATACACACGCGCGCGCACACAAACACACACATACACACGCACACGCACACACACACTCACACATGTGCACGCGTGCCCCACCCACACACACACACACACACACACACATACACACTGACACACACACACACACACACACACACACGCATGCGCACACACATACATACACACACGCGCGCGCGCGCACGCACGCACGCGCGCACACACACACACGCACACGCACACACGCACACACACACGCACACACATACACGCGCGCGCGCACACACACACACACACACACACACACACACACACACACACACACACACACACACACACACACACACACGAACACACACACACACACGCGCGCGCGCGCACACACATATTGACACACACACACACACACACACACACACGTTCGCGTATGCGCACACCCATACACACACACGCACGCACACACACGCATGCGCACACACATACACATTGATACACACGAACACACACACACACACACACACACACACACACACACACACACACACACACACACACACACACACACACACACACACACACACACACACACGCGCGCGCGCACGCACACGCACACATACACATACACGCGCGCACACGCACACACGCATGCGCATACACACACACACACAATTTATTTATTTTGGAGGAGAGTAAACTTCCTTGGAGGGATATGCCAACTTCGTAGAAGTGTGTGGCAGCTGTGTAAGTCCAGAAAAGTATAGGAAGTGCAAAAGCACAGTAGCAAGGTCACTGTAACACAGTGGGGGTTACATATAAGGTCGTACTAAGGGAATGTTGCCATATTACTTTACATGGCCTTACACTATGTAGGTTTTGGTAAACAAGCTAGGCCTCTATTGTTGTTTATTAATTATTGTAAATTTATGTGATAGGAAACAATGACTGCCATCGTTCTAGGAATACAATAGCTGTCCCTATCCCTATCTCTACCTGTATCTCAAATTAGAAGTACTCTTCTAAATGTATGTACGCTAGTGGGCCCGTGCGACCTTTCACAGTTAATGGGGAAACAGAAACAAATAATACTATGTTCGGTATAATGATCTGCCTTCCATAGCTTCGTCAATTCTACTTTCGTTGACGCGTTTCGGAGAACCTCCATCTTCAAAAACTAAACTATATCTAAACCAAAATTAAACTAAAACATCTCACGGTTTGGTGATGTTGCGTGGCCTCCACGCACACCCGACCTATCCATGTGTGATTTCTTCCTTTTTGGTTACCTTAAGGCACATGTTTACAAAGAAAAACCATGTACTCTGGAAGAATTGATGGCTGCAATAACAAACCACACTGAGCTAATCAACGAACAGTTATTGGGCAGAGTGGAAGTAAAATCGAGAAGGACTGGAGATGTGTGTTCCTCACAACGGCCGTCATTTGGGTGGAAAAATTGAAGTAATGTAATTTGATAGTACTTGAAGTAAAGCAAAGATAGATATAGTTTTTGAAGATGGTGGTTCTCCGAAACGCGTCAACGAAAGTAGAATTGACGAAGCTAGCGAAGGCAGATCATTATACTGAACATAGTGACAATAATCCTAGCAGAAAAGAAGAAGAATATAAAAAGAAACAATATATAACAATGTACAGCAAGACGTTGAACAATGTAATAACACCTCTTTATAATACTTTTCATGGATTACACACATACACACATACACATTGACACACAGACGCGCGCGCACATACGCATGCGGACACACATAAACATTGACACACACGAACACACACACACACACACACTCACACACACACACACCCCCACACACATACACATACACATTGACTTACACAATTCGTTTTCTATTCAATTCGTTTTCTATATTGAATATATGTACATACAGTAGGGATGTACATATATATGAAATATGTGGCAATTGCAACTTTCCTTGTTGGTACATGAACGAAAAGGAAAAGAGGTTAGAACGTTTTTATTTACGAAATCGTAATCCAAAATTGAACGTAACCAAGTATGAATTCTGTAAGGTAAAACAAATCAATACCATTGGGCGGTATTTAATTAATGTAATACACTAATACTTGTACTTTAAGATTAGTGTACATATCTTTCTAATTAAAATCATTGTAAAACTATATAGGCTACTATTTCTTGTCAATATGGACTTCTGTTAAAATATACGTTATAAGTATATTTAATACTAGTATGATCTGTTAATTAAATAATAGCTTTCATTATATTTAATTCAATAGGCCTTACTTTGTTCTAATTTCGTATTAAAACTATAATCTATGAAATTAAGGACTGAATTCTTATTGAAATATTTATAAATAAAACCTACTATAACCGGATGTTACATTACATACCTAAATTAGGCTACATTTTTTTTTATTGTAAGGCGAAAAGCACATTGAGGCTATTATCGCCTCCCTAATTTTTTTTTTTTTTTTAACGTCCGATTATTGTGCACACTTGGGCTAATGCAGACGATGGGATGATTTATAGCGTATGAAAATGCCAAGCCCTGGCCGGGAATCGAACCCGGATCCTCGGGGTGAAAACCTATTACGCTATCAACTAGGCCACCGAGGCAGCCCCATAAATGTAAGTGTGAGAGTAAAGCGTTAAAGTCGTAAGTGTAGTGTTTCAAGTGTAAGTGTGTGTTAGACTCGGGTACTTCGAGGGACGTCTAATTACTCTCAATAGGTGCAGCTAGTCTGAATCCCCTGCGGGGAAATTTAGCTACAGTATTTACTGTTTATTAAAAGCAATGTCTTTTGAACTGGCTAGATTGGCTTAACGATTCTAATTTCACAACTGATTCGGTCAATAATTATTTAAGTCTTGTATACATATTGAAGTAAAAATTTAAATATTACTTTCAACAATGTTTTTTAGCAGTCAGCTGTTTTGTTACACACACACACACACACACACACACACACACACACACACACACACACACACACACACACACACACACACACACACACACACACACACACAATTAATTATTTATCCTATATGCTTTTTTATCAAGCCTTTTATCGGTTTTAAGTCGGTTTTATTTTATTGTAAAGCCTTGAAATGGAAAAGTATGAGACGTGGGAGTTCCCTGTTGTTCTGACGAACCTATAAGTACCCATATATGTAGTTTCAATAAAGTAGGTCCTTATTGTTGGTACAAAACCGATCGGAATGCTTAGCGTAGTAATATATGAAATATAATGAGGTTAGGACTGTTTTACTGTAAACAAACGCTACTTTACTAAGATAAAATGTAATATTTTAAATTTTCGAGTCCTTTTTTAAAGTATTTAATAATTAAGAATCAATTTTCTCAAAATCGACCGAACGTTGCTTAATTTGAAGCCTTTTAGAACCTGCTAAACCGCCATTAAAAGGCGAAAACATACATTTTGTAATAACGTTTTCTACCCGAATGCCGAGGAGACATTTTAAATTATTTCTAAAAATTAGATGCTTCTAGTCGTTATAAAAAAGGGGAAAACAGTCACGGTAAACCCTTAAATACAGTTTGAATGCTGTAGAAATTAACAATTTTAAATGTTCTAAAAAGATTTTTTATAATAATCTAATTTTCTTACTTTAAAGTAACAGTTTTTTTCATTTTTTTATTTATTACAATCTTAATCTTACAGATTAAATGAGTAATAATTGATCTATAATATGTATTGGAGTTAGTGAACTAAATCAAACGTCTCTTGTCCAATTCCACATCTAAGATTTGGATGGCTTCGACGTTCGAATACTGATGCTCTTCTCGTGCCGAGAGGCGCAGCCTTGTATTATCTCCTTTACATACTTCAAATCTAGGTCTGCATGAAGGTCATCATTCTTCTGGTACCATCTTGCATTTACAAGTGACCTTCCTACTGCAGATGATACAACCACTGGTACGTTCGCAGATGATACTGCAATCTTAGCTACGGGTAAGAAAATTGAAGAAGCTGTGATGAAGCTTCAACGAGCTACAGATGAGGTGTGCAAATGGACCAAAAAATGGCGCATTAGCCTGAACGAAACCAAGTCAGTGAATGTAAATTTTACAAATCTTAAGATAGATCATTCCATCCCAATTACAATAAATTCTATACCAATTCCCCAAGCTAACTCTGCTAAATATCTGGGAATGACCTTGGATGTGAAACTGAAATGGAAGGAACACGTAAAAAAGAAAAAGCAAGAATTGAATTTTAAATTTAGAAAATTGTATTGGCTAATTGGAAGACAATCCAAACTGTCAATTCATAAGTTATTAATATATAAACAGGTTTTAAAGCCAGTGTGGAACTATGGAATACAGTTGTGGGGCTGTACAAATAAGACGAATATTAATACAATTCAAGTTTTTCAAAATAAGGTACTTCGAAGCATTGTTGACGCACCATGGTATATACGAAATGACAACATTCATAGGATTTGAATGTAGAGTTTGTCAGTGAAGAAATCAAAAGCAAGCATTGAAGCATGGACATCGCATCTCACATCATGAATGCTCCGAGGTTCGGGGACTGATGGTTACACCTACGTCAGCTAGAAGACTGCAAAGAACTAAGCCTTCTGATTTGATTAGTAGAGAATAACCATTGGGTTATAACTCTAGATAAACGTACTATATTTACCGATTGTGTTCATAGAAATGTAAATTACTAGATGGGTTTCTGACTCAGTTGTAATATTATTAATAATAAAAAAAAAAAATCTTGCATTTGTCATTGCACGAATAACAAGATTTTGTACTCGCTGGATAATCTGTTTATTTGAGGGTTTTGTACACCCCCAAAGTTCTCGTATGTCCAAATAGGCCTAATTACTGATAAGTACAATCTCTTGTGGTACAAGGCTAACTGAGATTTTCGTCCCATCAGCCAATACAAATCACGCAGTTTTTTTTTTGATTTGCTCTGCTTTCTTACATACGTGATGCTTCCACGTAAGGCGTTCATCAAGATGCATTCCACGATATTTACTCTGTGGAATTCGTTTATTATTAAGATACACCTCATAACTTGGATCTATGTACCGCAATGAAAATGTCACTTGAGTAGAATTTAGTTCGTTGACTTTAATTTTCCAGTCATCTGTCCGCTGTGTTATGTGATTTAATGCCGACTGAAGATTAAAGTAACAAGTAATAATACCTTAAAGTATTTTTTCCACTGTTCTTTTAAAAACAACAATGTACGAAAGCATGTTCCATCGATGGCGTAGCTTACTATCGAGTCGGAAACAATCGAAAAAATAACCGGAACATTTCAACGAGTAAAAGATTTTGGCCATTCACGATGATTTATAACTGCAAGTAACTCAGTTTACAACATTTTTAATTTACATTCTGATGCGAATCGGAGAAAATAAACCACGACCATTGGATCTGTTTTGATGTAATCGCTAACCTTAAATTTTTCTGTCAAATCTGATAAATTGCATTGTATTAGGAATTCTAATCTCTACTATACGATGTGTGTTCAGAAAGTAACGAGAATTTTTAAATTTCGCGGTTTGGAGAGTCCGATTGTCAAACATTTTTTTTATCATGTTCGTATACATGCCCTTGAAGTATGATAAAACTTTCAGCTGTTTTCATTGTTGACTTTGTCTGTGACAGCCACTAAGGTTAGACATGTTTTTATGAGCTCGGCGATTTTCGTTTGTTAAAAGAAATGGATCAAAGAATTTGTAACAAGTTTTGCGTAAAAAATGGAATAAAGTGTAACAAAGTGTGTGAAATGTTAACAAAGGCCTGTCTGCTATGAGTAAAGCAATAGTTTACGAGTGGTATAAGCTTTTCCAAGAAGGCCGTGAAAACGTTGAAAATGACGAACGCCACAGCACATCAACAACCGATGAAAACGTGGAAAAAGAGAAAGAAATGGTTATGAACTATCGCCGAATCACAATTAGAGAGGTCGCTGATGATGTTGGCATATCGATTGGATCATGTCATGACATTGTTTCCAATGTTTTGTGTATGAAACGCGTGGCAGCAAAATTCGTTCCAAAATTGTTGAATTTTGAACAAAAACAGCGACGAATGGAAGTTGCTCAGGAGTCACTAAATGAAGTCAACAACGATGCAGAATTACTGAAACGTATTATAACATGTGACGAAACATGGTTTTACGGATATGACGTCGAAACTAAGGCTCAATCATCCCAGTGGAGGCATTCTGGCTCGTCAAGACCGAAAAAGGCTCGACATGTGCGATCGAACGTGAAGGTTATGCTCACTGTGTTCTTCGATATTAATGGCATAGTGCATCATGAATTCCTACCACCAGGTGAAACGGTCAATAAGGAGTACTACCTACAAGTTCAACGCCGTTTGCGTGAAGCAATCCGAAAAAAACGCCCGGATCTGTGAAAAAACAATTCATGGCTTTTGCACCACGATAATGCACCAGCTCACACTTCATCGCTTGTTCGTGAATTTTTGGCAAAAAACATTACTGTAACGATGCCCCAGCCTCCATATTCGCCAGACATGGCTCCGTGTGACTTTTTCCTATTTCCAAAAATGAAGAGAACCTTAAAGGGCCGTCGTTTTACAGCTGTAGATGACATTAAAAGCGCGTCGCTGAATGAACTGAAGGCTATCTCAAAGATCGAGTTTGAGAAGTGTTTCGAGGATTGGAAGAAGCGTCCATAAGGATTATACACTTATGTCCCCATAAGTGCATAATCTCCAATGGGGACTATTTTGAAGGCGACAACATCAATGTAGAAGAATAAATAAATATTTTGTTGAAAAAATTAAAATTCTCGTTACTTTCTGAACACACCTCGTATAGACAATCAGGCTGCCGATTATACTTTTTGCAATAAAGGTTTAACAGTTCTTACAAAAGTAAAAACTTATAGCAATTAAAAAAAATTAATTGAATGAAAACGTTATCGCACCCTTTGGCAATATTTTACTTCATTGAAAGCAAGGCGGAATACAAAGAAACTTGCAGGGGTTTGTGGTTGCTTTGAAATGTTTTGACAGTCTAACTCGCCCGATTAAACACAAATGGATATTTTACCTGCCGTATTGCTTAAAGGGTAAATCTTTCTGGTTGCATCACCCATTGGGATTTGGAAAACAGGCTTATGAATGTCATTCTTCTTCTAGAAGTCAATGTTGGTTAGTCAAACTGAGACGTCATCCAACTGCTGTTGTGATCGTGATGCCTCAAACTGGGCAGTCAGGTAAACTGCCACTGTATCAGTTGAGTCAAACAAAGATTTTAACAGCTTCAACTTACTCGCCGTTGCGACACTTAACCAGCTTCAGTTTAACTGCCATTGTGACGGAAATGCTTCACACAGGGATATTAATCAACTTCAACTTAATAACCGTTGTGGCTGTTCAAACAAGTTGAAGTTGAGACCAACTTCAATTTAACTGCAATCGTGAACAAGGTGTTTCAGACCGGGATGTTAACCAGCTTCAACTTAAATAACGTTGCGAATATACATCAGCTTTAATTTAATTGCTATTGTAACTCAGATGCTTCACACTGAGATGTTACCAGGCTCAACTTTTCCATAGTCGTGACCATGTTGCTTCAAACCAGATCGTTAACCAATTTCAATTGTCGTAGGTGAGGTGCTTCAGACCGGGATTTTAACCAATTTCAACTTAACTGTCGTCGTGAGTGAGGTGCTTCAGATCGGGATTTTAATCAGTTTCAACTTAAGCTGTCATCGTGGGTGAGGTACTTCAGATCGGGATTTTAACCAGTTTCAACTCAACTGTCGTCGTGAGTGAGGTGCTTCAGATCGGGATTTTAACCAGTTTCAACTTAAGCTGTCATAGTGGGTGAGGTACTTCAGATCGGGATTTTAACCAGTTTCAACTTAACTGTCGTCGTGAGTGAGGTGCTTCAGATCGGGATTTTAATCAGTTTCAACTTAAGCTGTCATAGTGGGTGAGGTACTTCAGATCGGGATTTTAACCAGTTTCAACTTAACCGTCGTCGTGGATGAGGTGCTTCAAAATAGGTTTTTAACCAGTTTCAACTTAACCTGTTATCGAGGGTGAGGTGCTTCAGATCGGGATTTTAACAAGTTTCAACTTAACCTGTCATCGTGGGTTAGGTGTTTCGGATCGGGATTTTAACCAGTTTCAGCTTAACTACCGTCGTGGTTGAGGTGCTTCAAATCGGGATTTTAACCAGTTTCAACTTTACTGTCGTCGTGGTTGAGGTGCTTCAGACCGGGATTTTATCCAGTTTCAACTCAACTGTCGTCGTGAGCGATATGCCTCAGCCAGGGATTTTAACCAGTTTCAACGTAACCTGTCATCGTGGGTAGGTGCTTCAGATCGGGATTTTAACCATTTTCAACTTAACCTGTCATATTGGATTAGGTGCTTCGGTTCGGGATTTTAACCAGTTTCAACTTAACCGTCGTCGTGGATGAGGTGCTTCAAAACAAGTTTTTAACCAGTTTCAACTTAACTGTCATCGTGGGTGAGGTGCTTCGGTTCGGGATTTTAACCAGTTTCAACTTAACTGTCATCGTGGGTGAGGTGCTTCAGATCGGGATTTTAACCAGTTTCAACTTAACTGTCATCGTGGGTGAGGTACTTCAGATCGGGATTTTAACCAGTTTCAACTTAACCGTCGTCGTGGGTGAGCTGCTTCAGATCGGGATTTTAACCAGTTTCAACTTAACTGTCATCGTGGGTGAGGTGCTTCAGATCGGGATTTTAACCAGTTTCAACTTAACTGTCATCGTGGGTGAGCTGCTTCAGATCGGGATTTTAACCAGTTTCAACTTAACTGTCATCGTGGGTGAGGTGCTTCAGATCGGGATTTTAACCAGTTTCAACTTAACTGTCGCTGTGAATGAGATAGATAAAGCCGAAATGTCAAGCAGCTTCAACTTAACTACCGTTGTGACAAACTGGTGAAAGTCAACCAGTTTGAACCCAACTGTCATTGTGGCTAAGGTGTTTGAAACCGGTATGTCAACCAGGTACAACATAACTACAGCTGTAACTCAAATGCAGGTAAATGCATGAAGTTTATTAAAACTTTGTGGTTTATCCTTTAGTAACTTACTGAGACTATATATAAAAGATACGTGGTCATATTTACAGAGACTAAACTGTGAAGTTAGAGAATGCTTTCTAAAGTCTGTCAAACCCAGTTAGAAAATATTTTTGTTGAATTTTTAATAGCAGTTAATTTAATATAAAAAAATATAAAAAATACCCATAACTCTAATACATTTATATAGTACATTTTATCGTTTTTTAAAAATAGCAGTTCAAACTGAAAATATCTAGTAGTTAACTAAAGTCCTATCTCTTTATTCCGATACAGAATCCAGATCAATTTATTCTGACAAAAGTCGTTTTGAAGAAATTTATTATCATTCCTCTTTCTTTCGCTCCAACATTTTAAAAATGAAATTTGGTTTGACCAATTATTTTGTTACGCTTTGGGCTCTGTGATTTAAAGAACGTGATAAATTTCACAACCTTACGTTTTCCCGTGAAGTATTGTAGAGACGCTGTAGCAGACGGAACAGGTTCTCGTACAAACATCTAGTTCCCGGTACAAATCTCCCGAAACTAATAAACCGCTAGTCCATTTCCCCTTCAAAATAGAACACACGCACTAAAAGTTATCAAAATTCATCACCCGGTTTACCATTCAAAACGGCATCACTTATGGACAGACGGTCTGCGCCATAACCTAAGGACGGTCTTGGTTTAACCTAAGGACCATAAAATGAAGTTCTTAAACATGTTTTTTTCTGGCGGTCGTAAAGCCGTGATTGATGGCTGACATATATACTAAGAGCAAATTCATAAAATTAAGTCACGAAAACGATGGAATTGCAGTGGCAACCTTACGTGTCAAAACCGTTTACCTTCAATCGTTTAAGTAATTATAGCTTCCTCTAATACGGAGACCTTACACGATCAGTGATATTGAAAGTGTCTGCTTCAGTAGTGTTGTTACACGATCAGTGATATTGAAAGTGTCTGCTTCAGTAGTGTTGTTACACGATCAGTGATATTGAAAGTGTCTGCTTCAGTAGTGTTGTTACACGATCAGTGATATT